>JANHFX010010625.1:12717-91332 GCA_027560015.1 Chloroceryle amazona | reverse complement strand
ACTTCTTAGTCAGCTGCATAATATCTATTTTATCATGCCCTTTTTCTTTGAGCCATTGTTCCACAAAACTCTCCACATCCTTCTTTATCTTCCTCTTCTTTTTTAATTGGCATGTCACGTGTATTCACCATAGGTCACAAACATAATACTTCTTGGCCAGAGTCCAAGTGACAGCATAGCAATAATTTAAATTGGTGTGATGTTATTTCCAGCTGGTGAACCTACATATCAAGGATGACTTTTTCTTATCTGTCCTTGTGAAGTCTCTGACAATTTTCAGTCTCCATGGAGGCAGGATACTATTTTGGTATGATCCAATCTAACATTGTTGTGTTTCTGGGATGCTTACAGAGTCATGCTGGTGATCTCATGGGAGGACAGCAGTTCTTTATAGTCCTGTTTAACACTTTTCTATCATTCATACCCAGTTATGTCACCTCATTAACATTCAACCACCTCCATAAGGGTACTTCATGTAGCTGCTAACTGAGAGAAAAGGCTATTCTGCTTCTGCCACTGATTCACTGAACAAAATCCTGTACTGTTCTCTATATCCACGTTTTATAAGTGGGAAGAAGAGATGAAATTACTAGACTGGCACCTGCTGTGGTGCAGCAGAAGAGCAAGTAGGATGACTAAATGATGTATATTGTATCTGTAAGTTGTTAAACTACAGCAGAGAAAAGTGGTGTAAAGTAATACTTCTGCAATGAGTGAATCATATTTCTGTATAGCATGAGTTCAGGGATTTGAGCAAAGAAAATAGACAATGATAATTTAACTGATTTATGTGGCCATGACATAATTATTACCAGTTTGTGATTTCTAAACTAATTAGTTTAGTTCAAGATGTACCAAAACACTAAGATTTTCTCCTTGAGGCAGAGATATACTCTCTAGTCATTCCTCTGTGACTGTGAACTGTTTTACATTTCATGGAAGAGGCATAGTCTATCTGATCTATAGCTGTAGGACAGCTAAATTTATTCAGTCTAGCCACCATGATAAAGCAACATTTTTATAAAACTTAACTGAGGACAACATGAGATGAAACAGATGGAAATAAACCAGCAGTTTTATAGATCACATCTTTCTTTCTTACTGATACCAATAAAGAAAATTGATTAAAGAAATCTGATGAAGTTCTTGAGAAGGCTCACAATACTTGAACAAACTCTGCTGGAGGCATGAAATTTTACATTTTTCAGCATATCCACCAGCTGAAATACAACTCTAGTGAAAAATAGGTATACACAACAGAGAATTAATGTGACAACAGTATATGGGGCTGCTGACAGCTGATTAATTAATCTACTATTCTTTTTGTTAAGATAATAATAATACTAATAAAATTTGTTTTGATATACAAAACTGTTTACTGCTTTGTTGATTTGGTTTGTTTGTTGGGGTTTTTTTTTGTTGTTTTCAAAAGGGATCTGTCATTAGCACTGTCAGAAATCAATAATTCCAGATGGGAAAGAGAAGTTTCGTAAGAAATTTTTTGACTGGTTCAAGTCAATGAATTTCTAAATCATTAGCTTACACTTTCTTGTTGTTGCTGTAATATTTAAAGTCTTGCATTATAAATGGATGATATATTACCTAAAAGCCAGGCAGTGCACTTAAAGAAGTAAATGAGTTTGTGT
Source organism: Chloroceryle amazona (assembly GCA_027560015.1). Classification (NCBI taxonomy): domain Eukaryota; kingdom Metazoa; phylum Chordata; class Aves; order Coraciiformes; family Cerylidae; genus Chloroceryle; species Chloroceryle amazona. The sequence goes on along the minus strand of JANHFX010010625.1, from coordinate 89,686 downwards.
GCAGAAAACACACAAAGTATACAAAATGCCATAACAAAGTGGAGCAGCTTTGAATAGAATTAAAATGATGCATTTGTGCAATCTAGGACTGTATTTCAGCAGAAGCTTGATTGTGTGACATGGCACATTTGCTGAGCAATATGGGAGATTAGCAGTCAAACCTTATTTCGTGATTTATCTTTGGCTTTGTAACACAGAATAATTTGGAAGGAGCAGCCCCTATATCTTTACTCTTGGTTCATTGTACAAGTTATGCTTGCTTCTATCCAAGCAATCTAGTCCTAGTTCATAGACCAGAGATTTGTATATTTGCGGGTATGGATGAAAAGGGGGAAGGCCCTTATTAAAATTTAATAGAAAACCAAAGCTCACTCTCTATTAGAGATACAATAAAATGATGAACCCTGAAATGTTCGCATTTAAAATAATTCAGTCTTGGACTTTTACAAAGTACTGTAGCAGGTCTTAAAACATTTGCAAATCAGGCACTTTTCTAACATGTTTTCATTATCTTTTCCAATCAAGTTTCATCAGGTTACTGTCTGGAAACACCACAGTAAGAAAGATGAGACAAGAGGAGTGCCAAATGGGAAGAAACATATCTAAGGTCTACTGATTACTAGAAAGACAGTTGAGAGTGATGTGTGGAAATGAGACAAAGTGGTTGTAGGCAAGGGAAAGATGGGCCACTGCCACTGCCAAAGTGTCTTGGTCTGGGTTTGGACTGCTTGAAAAACAGAAGTCCATGGACTGTCATAAATTTATAATCAACTTCATTAGATTTTTCTTCAGCTGCAGAAGTGGTTGCAAAATGACCTACTTACTGTAAGAACCAGGATGCAAGGTATCTCCCTGCACAGGCACTGGTGGTTACGCTGAGCGACCCCTATTTGCTAAACAAACTCAAGAAAAAGTTCCACCCTTTGATGGTGTCACCTCTGGTATCTGGTGCACAGTATGAGAAGAAAGTGTGATCAGAGGTTGCAGAACTAAGCAGCAACATACAGCAAACTCAGGAAATGGTTTGTGATGCTCCACTTTGCTTACTTATTTAACCTTCTAGAAAAATATTTGGATTATCTTTCAATTTTTAGCAATACAGCAGTTTCATGGACAAAACCCTGCTATGTGATACCCATAATATGCTTTCTGAACTAAAAGTAAATAATGATGCTGGGGTTTTTGTTCTATAAGTTGTCCAAGAGAAAAAATCCATTATTTTACTAATGGAAAGTCAGGACCCATCCAGACAGCAATTTTCATTGCCCACAGTGTGGTAAATATTTCTAATGGGGCATAATAGTTGCAATTACCTAGCAGCTGTCTTATAGTACTGTGGTAGCTGCACTATAGTTACTGTACAAACATTGCAGGAGGAACTTTCATCATAACTGCCTGTTTCCAGGTGCGTATGATTTTCCAGAAAGTGGTGAAATTAATGTTTTGATTGAAATTTCCTTTGTTTGTTCTTCAGACAAAAATGTGCTTTCTGAAATTTTGCTGAAATTCTGTTTGTTTAGTTTTGCACTAACAATTTGAGGAAAAAAAAGATGAAATTTCATACTTTGCGATCATTTTCCAACACACATATTTGTTATTGAGGACTCCAAAACTGGACTTCTTTAAAAATGTCATGCTGATCCTGGTATTAAAATATATGAGGTCAAATTCCTTTGATGAGACCAAAAGAGGGTGACTTATAAATCAGAGAAATTCTATGTGATACACAAGGAAGCTAGCTGAGAAAATGTAGTTTGACTGCCAGCAGCAATAGAGCCATGTTGATACAAAATTCCTGTATTTTGGTGAACTTTGCTGTGCATCTTCATAATGAATTGAGCACACCCTGACAAGATATTCACATAAGACAGAGCAGCAACTGATGAACCTGGGAGAAAAAAATATCCCGCATTTGCGGGGCTGCCTTAAAGCAGTATTTCAGCTGCAATTGCTCTGTAATCTGGTCTGGTCAGCCAGGAGCTGCAGTGATTCTTTTTGTTGCTATCCCAGGCAGGTTCACAGCATTGATCACTTCCCTTCACTTGGTGATGGAAGAAAGGAACCTTCTTCCTTAAGAAGGAACTCCACTAGCAACCTAAGGCATTGTAATGTTTTGGTTTTTTTTTCCTTTTCTACAATCAGCTTTTCTCAAGATGTAAGAAAATGTATTCAACTCTTTTATCTGCATCTCCTTAAATTAGAACTCAGCCTGCAGAAGTCAGGGTGGGACTTGCCTGACACAGTGCTAATTTTTCACCATGGGGATGAATTTTGTCATCCTGGAAATCACTCTGAAGCAGATTTAAAATTTTATCCATTAGCTTTTACAGACTGCACATCAAACACAGAAGGCCTTAACTTGCAATCTGTTTGGTGCACTCACTGCTGTTGTTGCTAGCTACTACATCTGAAACACTTGATCATTTCAGTGACATGGCATTACTTCTGGAGTCCCAGGTGCAGGGATTTATAAGTCAGAGAGAGCTTTTCAAACTACTGAACATTTAACAATTTCACTCAAGCCATTCCTCCAAGCATGCACATCTAAGCATATATACTCATGGGCTTTACGATACTGTCCCTGTGTACACTCTTAAGAAATACATGTTAGCAGGAAGCAAATAAAAGTTATATATCCCATCAGCAAGACTTCCTGCTGTCGATCTGCTAGACATTATGACTCAAAACATACTCATTCAGCCTGCTGTGAAGGGAATACTGAAATGTGATTTCTCACACCAGCAGGAGAAATATATTTTTAAATAAGAGTTTTAAATAAGAGCCAGGTCGCAACAGGGTGATCTCATTTTGAGGTCTTTTTGAGTAGGAAATGCACAACAGTTGTTTCTGTCTTATATGTCTGACCTAGAATCTGTCTGACTTGTTGCCCTGTTGTCTGGGTTTATCACATAGTGTTATGCAGAATATTGCCAGCAATGAGGTAGCTGTATTTATTCTCCTAATACAGGGCACAAGTTTGAAGATAAACAACCGGATTGGAAAAAGACAAATCTGGAGATGAATTAGATACTTCATGTTACCTCAGTGAAGCATCTATTGTCAACTGTTAATCCTGGAGAGCTATCATTCCACCAGACTGTGCCTGGATGTTCTATGCAGGTGGAGAAGAGGCAGTGTGCACTTCTCTCATGGGAGCAATGAACAGGAACCTCCTTGTATAGCCCAGGGTCTGAAGAAACAAGGAGCTGGAGGCAAAACAGGAACAATGTAGACTTCTCTAAACATGTCATCCATATTAACCATTGCTGTAGCTCTTTGAAAACTTTGTGTTATAGAGACTGCCACTTACCCTGGGAATTAAAAAGGGCAATTCCATAAACAGAGGCATCACTTCAATGCACAGAATTCAGGGTTACATCTCTGAGCATGACCTTAATGTGTCAAAATGTGAATTTTCAGTCTATACTTCATTAATGTTTATAAATATGTAAAGGACGAATGTCAGGAGGATGGAGCCAGTCTCTTCTCAGTGCTGTCCAATGACAGGACAAGGGGAAATGGGTGCAAGCTGGAACACAGGAGGTTCCATGAAAACGTAAGGATACATTTTTTCACGGTGAGGGTGACAGAGCACTGGAACAGTCTGCCCACGTAGGTAGTGGAGTCTCCTTCTCTAGAGACATTCAAAACCCACCTGGATGCATTCCTGTGTGACCTGATCTAGAAGATCCTGCTCTGGCACAGGGATTGGACTAGATGATCTTTCGAGGTCCCTTCCAACCCCTAACATTCTGTGATTATGTGATTCTGTGATACTTGTACTGGGTGCTGTAGCTTGAATTGTGACTTCAAAGAACTTTTAAAATACAATGCTTTTACTATGTTGAAAATTTACAGTAATCTGATTTTTTTTACCATTATCATATGAGCCAGTGAAAACGTAACTCAATGATTTGCTGAGAAAAGTGATATTCCAAATGCTCTTATTAAACTTATAAATTATACATATAACAATCATCAACCTATAAAAAGGCCCACCCCTTTTTTCCACTCTTCTGGGTTTTTTAAATTTCCAATAAAATATTATTAGTCCTGTTAACCCTGGCTGGGCCAGTCACTAGACAAATGACAGATGTTCTCTATTAACCCCTCTTCCCTCCTGCAGGGGAAAGAGAAAGGGAATAGAAATGGACTGGAAAAGAAAACCAAAACAGCTTTAATGAAGATAATACCAATAAAATGAAATATATACAAATATATACAAAACCAGTATAGAACCTAATCCCCTGATGGCAATTACAACATCATCACCACTGTTGCTGCAGAGTGGGCACTGAGGAAGTCCCAGACTGGACCTAGCAGCAGATGGAAACCAGACTAAGGAGCTGGATTCTGGAACTGGATTCAGGAACACACAGATTGGGATGGAAGGCAGAACAGGCAGAATCCTCCTCAAATGCCAGCCACTGAAAAAGAGAGCTTGATCCTTGTGATCCCTCAGCTTTATACTGAAAATTATGTATATGGGATGGAATACTCTGTTGGTCAGTTAAGGGTCACCTGTCCTATCTGCTTCTTCCCACAGCTGCATCTTTTACTTTCTGCATCCCCAATTTAAGATTTAGCAGTGACCTAATGACCTTGGTCTGCACAGGAGCAAGTATAAGTAGAAGCCTTTCTGCACACAAGTCCTTGGTAGAAACTATAAACACCAAACATTATGACTTTTAGAGGCAGACACTGTCTGAAAAAATATGCCATTAGTTTCAGAAAGTGCAGTTAGTTAGAAGAGACTGAGCTGAAAAGTAAAATCACTGAACAGAATTAGTTCCCTTCTAGCTCAAACCAGGCCAAATCCTATTTTGGTTTTCACAGCATATTTGGCATCAATGTCTACTGCAGTTTCATAAATACTTGTGACCTCTGTGTTTATTATTGCAGTGAGAGATATTTATTGCCTTCAATACTGGAAATTGCAATGAGGTCAACACTTAAATATATTCATAGTATCTCAATTCTCTGATGTAATAAAGTTGCAGCATGTGAAAGCCAATGTCAACAACCTGGTCTTTTCTTAACTTTTTTTAAGAATTCCTTTACACTTGAATCCTTCGATACTGCATTTTTCAACACTTAATCCAAGAATAATTGAGAGGTAATCTACAGATCAAAGTAAAATGGCCAAATAGTGATTTGTGCCCATGTGCCACTTCTGAGCAGTTCAGCTGCAGCTTCCATGTATCTTGTATCACATAACCAGCAGTCACCCTGTGCTGGCAGAGGAGCTGTCATGTAGTGTAAATGCTGGACAGTGCAGACTGCTGTGGCTGACATACCTACAGTGACCTAGATGGTCTACTGAGGCTTAAGCTGAGCTCTCTTTCCCCTGTAAACTATTCGTGGATCTGCCCTGGATCTAGGTTTCACATCGCTTGCATTTGATAGATGTTGCTTGTATTCAGATTTTGCAAGGTAGAACACCATATCAGAAAAGATGTTAAGGTCAAACAAGGGAGGGGGCTTATCAAAAGGCACATTGACTTTTTATGTATGTGTAGAGTTCTCCTATTGTTATTTTTTTTGTATTTCCTTTCAGGATTTTCAGAATGTGCACTTGTGCACATTAAATTGGATTTAATGTGCACTAGTCCCATGTGTTAAGCTGTCAGGTCTTCAATGGATGCACTATAAAGGTGATCTTTATACACTGGGCATGAGTGACATTTCCTGAAGTGCTGCATTCTAGTAAGAAGCAGGCTGCAGGACATCTGGAAATCCTAAACAAATGTGTAAAATTCTTAAACTCTGCCAGGGCAAGATCATGGGTGAAAAAACGATGTGTTTGGAGAAATCCAGATGTATGATAGCATCAAATTTAGTAATAAAATCTCATAGTTGAATAAAATAACATTGTGCTCTCCCTTTCTTGCTACATAAAGTAACTTTTTTTTTTTTTTCACCTGCCTTTTTATTCATAAGCATATCAAGTCCTTGCAAGACAATGCAATTATGGAGCTGATGCTGGGGAGGAAAGGTTCCTGGGCCACCTTGCATGCTGTATGAATGAGGCTGCTGGGGGAGTCCAGGCACAGAGCAGGGAGGCTGCAGCTTGTCAAGGGAAGGACCTGATGCAGAAGGGAGTTGCTAGGTGAGCTTCAAAGGGAACATGAAAGTCTCCTTGGGAACAGAGGGGAGAGAGGGGTTTTAATGCAAATCAGAAATACACTGAGTCTACTGCCACATCACCTGGAAAACAAAATACTTTCAAGGATGCAGTGGGCCATGGAAAGCTGTGTATAAATACTTTTAATTTCTATTCCATCTCCTCTGGTCACTTTGAATTTCCTGTATTAAAAAAGTTAAGTATTCCAGTCTTCCTGTCTATTTTCAGTTTTAAAGTGTTTTGGTTTTCTCTGGGGAGTCCATTATAAAAACAAGGTCTAAGCACATCCCCCTCAAAGTTATGGATGTCACTGGGCCATTACATCAATCTCCTTCCCCTAACAGAGTCATCCAAAAGGAGAATTTTGAAGGTGCAGATGTCTTTTAAGATTCTGTCTCTCAACAATGTTCCATGAATTGAAAATCTGCCTCTTGTATCTGAAGAAATAACCTGAAAAATGCTTGCTTCTGTTGTACTACTTTATGCTGAGCCAATGGCATTGCAATGACATTTCATGCTGTGCCAATTTAATGCAACATTATAACCAGATTTTTATGGCATTGACTCTAGAAACTCTGTAGCTGAAAGCCTAAGGAGTTTCCTGGCTGTGTAGATAAACTCTTTGTATAACACATAGTTTGAGTGTGATAACAATGCTGTGACAGATCTTGTTTGTACAATCTGACTCTTTCAACATCTGTTTCCCAGGGCTGTGATACCTTTGCTTTGTATAAATTTAAGGAAATTTCTGACATGACTGTAAGATGGAGATTTTAGTCTCATTTGACAGGTGAGGAAATGAGGCACTGGAAGACCTGTTTGAGCATTTATGAAGTCTACTGCCAAGGTACGACTGACTTTAAGTTTCCCAGTCCAGTGCCCAATGTAAGACAAGTTTTCCTTCTTTATGTTTATCTTCTTGATTAACAATGCCAGAGTTTTGTTGTTATTTTATTTTATTGTTTGTTTTTTTTTTTTACTGAAGATAGATTTATTGCAATAACTGGCAGGTTTTTGTGATTTCAACGCTTTATGTCAGATATTAATTGATGTATGCATAAATGGGCTGTTTCAAATACAGCAGACACACAACAGACACAAATATGTGGGGAAGAAGTTATAGAGTACTGCACCCTTTCTTGTATTTGGCATATTACCTGTTCACACAATACTAGTCATGCTCTACACCAAAAGTCTGTCTCCACGTCCTTAAGGAATTATTTTATTTTCAAATGGAAAAACTATAGGTGGTGTCCTTGTTCATGAAAAAAATATCTTTCTGGATAACTATCTTGGAAGGCAAAACTTACTGTGAAGATTCGTAAAGAATTCAATAAAGCTATCTCTATTAGCTAATCACTAAAAGTAAGTATTTTTCAATTCTGATTTGTTTTACAAACCATTTCCTTAGTGATCTGCAGGAAGAAGCAAGGCATCCCCATATTTTTTCTTAACCTAGTTATCAGGAACCCTTTTGTCAAAAAGAGTTTCAAGAAAACATGTCTGAATTTAAAAATAAGGTAGCTGTCACTGAGAAACCTCACCTCATCTGATTTGTTCTTCAGAATGCCTCTGAAACCAAGGGAAATGATTTGCTGGTCTGTGTGTTCATCAGTGATTTTATCAGATTAGGTAATGATATAGGAACCAAGAATATTTTTTTAATTGAACCATTGTCAGGTATATACATACTAAGTGTGCCCAGCACCTTAAATCAACATAGCATTTCAGACTTCTATAAAACACTTTGAGATTGCTGGAAAGTGAGCATATTAAACATTATATATCAATAAGCATTGTATTTGTCATTTGGGCTCAAAGCTGTGGGGACGTGTTTTTTTAACACATCTCTTGTTTGATCAATTTTGCTGAAAAGGAATGTAATGAACAGGTAACACTAACAAACATCAATGTCTTGATTTTTTACAGTACTCTGTCCAGATTGCCACTGGCAGTGCTGTGTATATGCTTAGTGAGTACATGGTTGAAGGTAGTGGACTTTACACAGAGTAATAATGTAATTTATTAAATCATCCTCCTGTGTTGCATGGCTTTGGATGTCTTTGCTGAGGTTTTACAGACTTCTGGAGATGAAATATCAAGCTGGCAACACCTATTTTATATGTTTTAATTTGGGCAAGGCTATCAACTGCTTATTTCAGTTAGAGATTGAATGACTCATATTTTGTCATTTAATGGACTTACATGACCTTCTTATGACCTTATATGAACTCCTTTTTGAGCTACTCTTCCTGTCCTCCCCAGGGCTGGTGTAAAGTATCCTGTCAAGGAATTGTGCAGGCAGCCACTGAGATGTGAATTGGGAATGGGTAGTGGTGTAGTTTGGCCTTCTCAGGTGTACAGCCTGAAGTAGTCTTTGCTCCGGTGTCTAAGCACTCTGCTGATTATCTAGCATTTCCTATATGGGGAGCACAGGACACTGACTAAATAATTTCAATGTTTTTAGAATATAGGCTAGACCTTGTAAGATGAAACGGATACATGGAGCACATGATAACAAATGCCATACTGAATCAGACTGATGTTCATCTAGGCTGCTGTTTTCTTCAGATGGGGCAAGAGGAGACACATTTTTGGAGTGCGTGTGACCATGTAGACTGCTTTCTGCAATCCATCTCACATCTCTGCAATCACAGTTGTATCAGGGCTGTTAAAGGTTTTCTTGCTGACTAATCTCAGTTTCTGTTTATGGAACTAATGTTCATGAGTTTGTCTAATCTGTCTTTACCTAGTGATACTAAAAGATTCACAGTTTTCTGAGGCAGCACTACCTGCTGTCTAAAATGTGTTCTTTAATCTATTTAAATAACCTATTAAATTTGTCAGGATAATTCTAGTTTTCTGGATCTGGTTAATAATCTTTGGATTCACCATATCTGAAACCTTCAAATTTACTTTTTTAAAAAAAAAAACAATTTTATCCTCCTTCTTCATCCTTCTCTTTAAACTGACGCTCCAGACATTTTAGTGCCTCCATTGTCTTGACAATTGTAGTTGCACTTCTCTAAATCCTTTTGAGACATGGAGACAAGAACAGTAGAGAAACATAGAATCATGGAATACCAGGTTGGAAGGGACCTCAAAGATCATCTAGTCCAACCTTTTAAAGTAAACTATATATATAGTTTAAATGAGATGTCCCAGCATCCTGTCAAAATGAACCTTAAAACTGTCCAACGTAGGGTCATCCACCACTTCCCTTCTGAGATTATTCCAATGTCTGAGTGTTCTCATGGTGAAACATTTTGCTCTGGAATCCAACTGGAACATTCCCAAGAGTAGATTGTACCCATTACCCCTTGTCTTTTCCATGTGACTCCTTGTAAAAAGGAGTCTCCAACTTCTTGGTAGCCTGAGAGTACTCAGGATGTAAAAACACAGATGGTTTTCATAGCAGCAACATGCCTTATCCTTGAGACTGTTCCAGATATTGCCCAGACATTTGTTAGTGATTTGAATGACCGTGTGTATAGAGTTAAAGGTTTTAAAGAACTTCCAATGATGACTGACAGATCTGCTTCCTGCATGTCATCTTCTGAGTTTGGCAACATGTAAAAATGGCTGAGCTCTGTTTGGAGAAACAGTTTGCCTTTTGTTTATTTATGTTTATGTATCTTTAGCATTAAGCTGCAAAAAATGCACTGTGGCTTATCCTCCTGGGTATCTCTTTAGCTGGCAAATTGGTATAGCTCTTGAGGTGGAATGACGATATTTGAGACCATAGGAGCTGATGTAACTTTTCTTTTACAGATCTAGTAGAAACTTCTTGGATCAGTAGGACTAATTCTCTGCTTGCATGATCCTACAATAGCATGAAATCCCTGACATAGAGCTTTTCTTTATAACTGATTTTTCTGCCTCATCTTATGGGAAAGCTGCTTCAGAGTCTCATTATGGTTATGATAAAAAACTTTATTTTATCAACTTGTATTTATTTGTGGCAAATGCATATAGGTTTCTCCTTGGGTTGACTTTTTTCCTCAATTTAAAGGACTGTTCTTTCACTCTGGTGTTTATCCTCCAGTTGAATTTGCAGAGATATACTAACTGTTGTCTTAGCTTTTATGTTAATACACTGCATAAGCCCAAGTCTTCTATAGTCTCCTTCTGTAAGACACATTAACTTGTCACCCTATCCACCATTGTCATGCATGCTATTTCTGTGTTTTTCTTCAAGATGTTGTCTGTAAGTCCAGTCACTGGTGGACCTTTTTCATATTTATCAATGTTGTTTTAAATAATCTAAAATAAATTGCTATTGGGATAAAAGAGCATATTACATCATTATTTACATCTGAAAGGATATAAAAGACAATAACTCCACTTCCTCCACTCCTGAGATATGTCTTAAAATAACTGTTGTTTATTTCAGTGCCTGATAAATACTGGAAAGAAACAGAAATATATTTAAAAGAGACAGCTCACCGTTTGCTACTTTTATGCTTGGTGAGGAACATGGTCTGCAATCACAGCAGAAAAGCAATTTTTTATCTGGAAACCATCCAGACAGGATATGATGTAAAGAAATAAGAGATTGAGAAAAGGAAAGTAAATATTACCAGCATTTCCTCTCTTCCCTTCTTGCTTTCAGCAGTTACATCCCTTTCTGGAAAGACACAGGAAAGATGGGACGATTCCTTTATTTTCTTCTTCTGTGTGCATTTAATTGTTGCAGTTGCTTTCTTGCACCTCTTGTGTTCTCAGTTGCTTGCATGCAATTACGTGCAAGACTGCAATCTCTGTATTGGCAAAGTACCCTTTTTGTCAGCAAAGTTAGTGAAGGTCCATGAATGAATGCATGCTTAAAAATACTTAATCAAATGTGAGGGTTATATGTCCATGAAGGGTTTAAAAATAAATAGTTTCACCCTGGCTTTTAAATTGCAAAAGGTTAATTGGTACATTAGCAAGTACATGTCAGAATTAGGGCATGACAGTTTAAGGTAGACCTGCTGTTGACTACAGAGGTGTGCAGATCAACTAGAATGACTTTAAGCAAGCTTTGTTGCAAATGGCTTGTAGTAGGTGAGAGCACTGAATGGGTTGAATGCTTGCCAAAAGGAGATAGATTATGTTGAAGGATTTGTTTGTCTCGAACTCCATCTGTTTGAATCCCAATATGACTTTAAAGTTATTCATGTATTCTTCTGTCACTAGACAGAAGACAACATTTCTTGACCCTGACTTTTCCTTGACTTTCCTTTGCTCATATGCATGGTCTTGAATGTACTGTAATACTGCTGCCTCTCACTGAACTGTAAGAAAGGGAAATTGTTTTAAATGTCAAGTTTAGTTTGAATGATATAAATTTTTGTATTAAGTAAGAATACCTAAAACTTCTCCCCTTCATTTTTTTCAGATTCTTCTTTTTCATACTTCACCTCATAGTAGACTTGCAAAGAAATAATCAAGATACACCTGAATACTCTTAAAAGTCATTGGGTTTTGGTGTCTTATGGTAACATAACATCAGGTTGCTGTAAGAATATAGTAACATAATGTTAGAATAAGGCTGTAAAGAACAAGAGCTTTAAGAATTTTAAATGTCTCACAGCTATTAACCAATTTTCTTTTCTGGTACCATAACATGTTCATAATGTGTATACTACCTATAGCTCTGGAAATGTTTTTGTGTGCTGTTTAAAGACTTTTAATGTTGTTTTAAGATCTAAATATATAAAAATCCTAAAGTAATGTATCAATTGAGATAGTTAGCTACAATGTGAATAACCTATATAAATAGATAATTGACTCTGTTTTGTCAGCTTCAGATTTGGACATCAAGGATAGTTATTTCAAGGAAGTATTTTATTGATCACTAAGTTTTCAATTGTTACTGATGCTTAAAGTTAAAATATCAGTGCTATGGAGGAAAGCAATTATGGTTATTTAAAATTAATTGCAAGTAAGAAGTTTGCTTGGTAAAAGAGCAATATATTTAGTTTGTGGTTTTGTTTTTTTTTTTTTGTCAAATTTAGGCTTAATTTAAAAAAAAAAATTATAAGAATTTTTATTTTCTACCAGCAGTCATTTGAATCCACTGACTCTTAGAGGAATTTAAGTAGAAAAAGTTAAAGAAGCCAAACATTTTATTTACATAGGCTAAATTTCAAAATTGATGACCTTCATTTTCAGCTGTGCAAACCACATTCTTCACTCAGTTTCATGTTTCTTCAAATAATTTGGTCTCTTGCCTTTCAGAGTTTCAGAACTGTAATCCAGCAGCTGCGTTGTTTTTGCAAGAAAACTCCATGCAGTGAATGCCCTGTGCAGTGTCAGTCAAACTGATGCAAAGTTTAAACACTGTGGCTCTTGGATTGAGGTTGGAGGTGACCTGTTCAAATGAAATTGTAGCAACATAGCCTCAAGAATGAAGCAAGCAGCCAGGCTGTCTGAGTGTGGATGAAATCTGATGAATTATATGCTGCTTGGATTCCCTCCAGGATCCCAGTCAGTGTCAGTGTAATTTGTAAGGACCGTGAATTCTAGAAGGAGCAACACATCATGTGCAACGTGTGTACTTTGCATTTAAAGAAGCTGGGAATGCATGAACATTTTCTGTAGATGAAATCAGTGGGATTCAGTTTCTAAAGAAATAAAGTCCTCTGAACACTTTGCTTTGTTACTTGTCTTCTGTTAAAGTGAATGAGATAATCATGTTTTAAATAACCTGTTTGATAACTGTGTCAAACTACTGTAGCAGTATGCAAAAAAAAAAAAAAAAGAAAAGAAAACTGCAGTCCCTGGGACCTGTGTTTGCTCTGCTTGTGAAGCTATCAAGAGCATTTTTTTGGCATAAGAAGTGACCATGCTAGCATGTAAATCAGGTGTAGATCTGTGCTTCTGCAAACAGGAGCTTTGTCCCAGCACTGTTACAGACATTGTCCATGGGTGGCCATCCTCTGTTCTGCTTGGAATTGGAATTCCACTGTGCAGTTATGAGGTGGTGTAATTGCACAGAAAGGTTTGACAAATGTGCCCAGGGAAGTCGTGAATCAGATACAGCAATAGTATTTCTACTTTGTTTGCTTCAAGACTTGTAGCCAAAGTAAGTGTATTTGGAGTGGGACAGCAGCAAGGAGTCAGTGTGAATGTATAAGTAATAAGCTAGTGATGCTACAGGAAGGTGCTTGGGACTGTGACTGTGCTGGATGAAGGCTATTCTCTAAAATTTGCTCAGGAATGGGAATTTCTGCTAGTAGTTCCTGGTTTGCTGGCAAAGAACAGGAAAGAGGACAAACATCACAAGAGATTGAGTGTAAACAACCATGTTTATTTTAACTCAGAAGAGTGACTTTACACTCAAAAAGTTGTGGTCCATGGCTCAACCTCTGAGTGGAGATCAGTAACAAGTGTCATTCCTCAAGGGTCAGTATTAGGACAGGTGTTGTTTAACATCTTTGTCCGTGACATGGACAGTGGGATTGAGTGCATCCTTAGCAAGTCTACCAACACCACCAAGTTGTGTGGTGTGGTTGACACACAGGAGGGAAGGAATGACATCCAGAGGGACCTTGACAGGCTTGAGACGTGGGCCATGGGTTGGAGCAATTCCAAGCACAAATACAGACTGGGTGATGAGTGGATTGAGAAAAACCCTGTAGAGAAGAACTTGGGGGTATTAGATGAAAAACTGAATATGAGCCATCAATGTGCACTCACAGCCCAGAAAGCCAATCATATCCTGGGCTACATTAAAAGAAGTGTGGCCAGCAGGCTAAGGGAGGTGATTCTCCCCCTCTATTCTACTCTTATGAGACCCCACCTGGAGTACTGTGTCCACCTTTGTGGTCCCCAGCATAAGAAGGACATGGACTTGTTGGAACAATTCCAGAGAAGGGCCACAAAGATGATCAGAGTGCTGGAATACCTCTCATTTGAGGACAGGATGAGAGAATTGGGTCTGTTCAGTCTGGAGAAAAGAGAGCTCTATGGAGACCTTATAGACAAGTTCCAGTACCTAAAGGGGGCCTACAAGAAAGCCTGAAAAGGACTTTTGATAAGGACATGCAGTGATAGGACACAGTGTAATGACTTTAAACTGAAAGAAGGTAGATTTCTATTAGATGTACAGAAGAAGTCTGGAATAGGTTACCCAGAGAAGCTGCATATGCTCCATCCCTGAAAGTGTTCGAGGCCAGACTGTCTGGAGCTTTGATCAGCCTGGTCTAATGAAATGTGTCCCTGCCCGTTGCAGTGGGGTTGAAACTAGATGATCTTTCAGGTGTCTTCCAGCCCAAAATATTCTATGATTCTGTGAGACAGGTAGACTGTTGTTCAATATTGCAATCATACTGGGTTAATCAGGTTTTGTAGTCATGGCAACAGACAATGCTTTTGGATGTTGCCTACATGGCAAATACAAATATTTTATGGTAGCGTCTAGAGTGGTGTTTTTCCACATAACAGCAGGAGCTCATATTAGACAACTGCCATGTTTGCATAAGTTTCCATGATTTATCATCCAAAACAGGCAAGAGCTCACAGAAAGGAAAATCATAGCTAATGCTTAACCAGGGATGAAAATTGCAACCTATCTGTATGATTTAGCATAGCCGTGAAAGAATACAAATCAGAAGAAACTCCTTATCTAGTCTCAGAAGTATTTATGTAAATAGAGTCTTTTTGTGCATCTCTTTGATGATATCATAATCTTGTAACAGTGAGGATTGAGCAGCAATGTGAAAACTACCACAAAGGTGCTTGGAGGGGGAGACAGTTCTGGTGTTCCAGAAAAATTTGCTGACCATGCAGATGATCTAAACTTATTTTATGGAAGATAACTAAAGGACTTGTATCTTACAGTAAAACCTTTAAATTTTACTTAGTGAGTGGGAAAAGTAAGTAAAACTTATTCATCTAGCATTCTTATGCAGTTAGGTTTACATGCTTTTCAGAGAAAGATGGCTTTTCAAATTTTGGAGAAATGACAAAAATAATAATAATAAAAAAGGTGCACTCTGTTTGAAGGTCTTTGACCTTTCCATTCTTTTCCTGCTATATCTACTGCTGTGGTTTTGAGTAACAAGAAACTTTTGTGTGGAGTTTTAAAGGCTTTTTATTGACAGATTTTTTTTTTAGATTAGCAGAAGATTGTACTTTTGAATAAAGCAATGTGTAAATATATGGGTTTGGTCTTAACTCTTCAAAAATGTACATATGTTGCAAAGTGCTATGTCAGCATACTACAGTATTAATCAACATAGAGTAGACTAGACTACAATAGAATATTTCAGTTTAAAGAGCCCTACAGTGACCATCAAGTCCAACTGACTGCCGCTTCGGGGATGACCGAAAGTTAAAGCATATTATTAAGGGCATTGTCCAAATGTCTCTTAAACACTGACAGCCTTTAGGCATTGACCATCTCTCTAGGAAGCCTGTTCTAGTGTTTGACCACCCTCTCAGTAAAAAATGTTTCCTAATGTCCATCTGAAACCTCCCCAGGTGCAGCTTTGAACCATTCACACATGTCCTGTCACTGATTAACAGAGAGAAGAGCTCAGCATCTCCTTCTCCACTTCCCCTCTTCAGCAAGCTGTAGAGATTTGCCTTTTTAATGGATATTGAGCCTAACTTAGTATGGTTGCTTGACTCTGCAATTTTTGTGTATACTGTTTAAACCTGTTTTAAAATTGCTGCCAATGAAAACTGGTATACTGGAAATTTTGTTGCTGGTGATATTACCTTTATTTCCAGTTGCACCACATGCAAGTGCAAATTACTGGCCAAATGTCCTTATTTCCAGCAAAGAACCAGTAGGTTTTGTCATTCTGTTCCTTCCCCCCACCTCGGCTACAATGTGACTTTCCGAAAAATGAGTCTCTGCTGGCACTTCTCCTTGTTTCTCGGTTTTCCATCTCTCCTCCAGCCTGGCTACGCTTGAGAATACTTGAGAATATTTGTTCAGCCGCAAGGTAAGACAACAATTCTTTTGAGTGCTAACAAATCAGCCCTCACATTTCTTTTACTAACAGAATTCACAGTATCCAGTTGTCCTAGGGATCATTCATTTCAGTATCACACAATGCTTAGCTGATGCACATAATTACTTTTCCTGCATGTAAAAGCAATAACTGAATTTAAACACAGGTTGTGTATCCATTTTCTGTAAGCTCTTTTAATCAGCAGTTAATGAAACAACCTGTCATCAGACAGCTGTACTGCTGAAATGACATGAAAAACAAATCCATGGAGTAAGTTTGTTTGAAGACTTTCACCTAAGTTTGGAGCTAGTGATGATTTGTTGGTTTTTTCTGCAGTTTAACCTTGTTTGGTCGAGCTGGGAAAGTGGTAGTAGTGATGTCAGTATTTGCCAAGAGCTATACTTTTACAGGAAACTGTAATAGACATCATTCAAAGATTTGACAAGATTTCACACAGCATAGCAAGGCAATCCAGTACAAATTCATCATAATAAAAGCCTTCAATGGCCATTTTGGTCATTGGTCATGATGTGCTCATAACCTTACAGATGTGGTCCATGTGTAGCTGAATGAAACTATTCAAATGCTGCTTTGCATGAAATGCTTGAACACTGTGACAAATGTCTATGAAAATGGTTTACTGATGATTTAGAGATATTAAAATATCAACACTATGTAATACAGCATAGCTTAAGGCCACAAGGCATCAGAAAGCACAGAATCAAGTTTTCACAAGATTTATTTTTTTTTCCAAAAATGTGTTATAGGTGGGAATCTTCCACTGTATGGTATAGAAAAGGAAGAAGGAGGCAGAAGGATTCCTGAGGGACTCAAAATGGAAAGGAGTGATCTGGCTTTTTTTTACTTGCAAAAGCTCAAATGTACATTTACCTCCACTGGGTTGGTGGAAGGTTGTGTGGTCCTGGGCTACAAAGGAGTTCAAGGACTTTGTGGTTCCCATGGCTTCTTTCAGAATTTCATAGCAGGCTGGTGGGAATCCTTTTCACCTGGTACAATGGTAGCCACTAATCTGCATTAAAAACTCCTCACATCACTTCCTTGTTCCTTATGGTATTTTTCTCCTTCAGCTCTGAACTGTTGTTTGCCCTCCAAGCCTTCTTATTTTCTTTGTTTTCTTCCTTTCAGGCACTTTCTTGGAAAACTGCTAGTAGTTTTGAAAGCAGTTGCTTCATGTCTACCTGTCCAAAAGAAAGTATTTTTCCTATAATTCCCTTCTCCTTTGGTCTGTATACATTGTTTGTGACATTTTTTTGGGGTTGGTTTTTTTTTTTTTCAATACTGAATTTGAATTTTTTTTCAATACTGAATTTGAATTATTGTGATCAATATTTCATAGGTATTCTTCTTATGAAGGTCTTCCTTCAAATAGCTAGGCTATCTTGTGGCTACTGGTCTGATTGTTAGATGATCACAGGTTCAAAATCTTCCATGCTGATTCTTGCATAAAATACATCAGTTCCATTAATTTTATTAGGAAACATGCTTCATGTGCTGGACATACCAACTTATATGAATACAGATTGTCTGGCTGTGTAGACTTTTTTTTTTTCCCGAGAAAAGACAACTAGAGCAAAGAGAAAGTAAATGACCTGAGTAAATTTATCTTGTAGGACCAGATAATCTTCCCATGTCTCAAATGAAGGCAATGAATTACACCACAGGTGGAAATATATATATCTGTAGACTCTGGTCTAAATTTAGTATTTAGATTCATATGATGTTTTTTTTCATGGTAGGAAGTCAATTTTTTTCCAGTAATGCTCTAAGGAATATTAAGTACCAATGTATAGCCTGCCGATTGTTTGCAAATCAGCATTTTACTCTTTCCCTCTTCTCCACCTGCTTCAACAACAGTGTTTGCAACATGCACGGAGGGTTTTGACAGGTTTAAATCAAAGCTTCTCTTATTATGATTCCACTGATTCTCAATCTTTATAGATCTTTATAAATTGCACTCTTTATTTCAGCAATATGTTAACTCAGATTACCCCATTTGTACCACTATTTTGTATTACAAATCATATGAAATAGTGACAGCTGTCATGTGTCACTTTTTCTCTTATTTACCATATGGAAGTGAACATGGTGAGGAGTGTTTTGCTTTTGGGAGGCTTGCTGATTGGTTATGTTATTACATTTATGTTAGCACAGGCTAGGGTTTGTACATAGGATGGAAAAGGGTGAGGCCTGGGATGAAGGTTTATTCCTATGGGAGGCTTGTTTAAGAATCTTAACAGTTCAATGAAAGTTCAATCTTCCACAAAAAGCATCTTGAGAAGACGCTGACTGTTATGTCTGTGTCATACTGGATCTTCAGATGTGCCTTTAGTTTTTCTGGGTCTGGGCTGTGAAGCTAAGAACTGAGCCTTACCCTAGAAAGCTGGCACAGATCTAATGTGCCAGCAATAGCCGCTGCCATTGAAAGGATACTTCTTTAAATTACAGTCCATCTTGGGACAGGTAAAGCAGACAATCATTTCTGAAGGTACTGTCAGAGTGGTGATGGATGAAATCCTTAGTTTTATAGGACGGGCTACCACTGCTATAGATGTCATGTCCTTCCAAGCCAATTGTGGGACCAAGTGCTTCATAAACTCAACAAACCCATTTACTTTATCCTCTGTGTTGTGCACTAAGCAAGTGTCTCTTAGGAAGTTGGTCTATAACTGGTCTTTCTCTATGTTGCTGGGTTTGTGCACTGTCTCATGCCAGTCCATCACTACTGTCTGTCAACCTTGTTCAAGACAGTGCTGGCTCCTGAAGAACATCCAGCATAAGAAGCCAGTGGACATATTGCTATCAAGTCTTGGCAGTACTACAAACAAAGTTAAGTTCTGAAGTTGTATTTAATTATTGGCTGTTTATACATTAAAGTGCAGGATCTGGAACTTCAAATTCCCAGCATCCTGAGGTTGTCATGTTGTCACAAGTTCACTGTGGAAGCTTTTCTGACAGTAAACTTGAGACACTAATGCATACCATATGGTTGCATAAGACAGCTTTTACATCAATGGTGTTAGAAATTCCAAGGTTTCATACTTTTTTAATTTTATTTCTTTTACTTGCTTTATGACAGTGCTACAGGAAAGTGATACCAAAAGCACCACTGCAAATCAAAACATATTTTTTTTATTTTATGCGGTAAAATTGCAGCACTCTGCTACAATTGCGTTAAAACTGAGTTGCTGCAACTTTGTAAGGATGACCATGCAACCAGAACATTTTGCTGACAGTGATCTTTAGGGAACCAAATTTGCCAAATACACAAAATGCAGGCCAATCACTTCTTAAATATTTTGACCTACTTTCCCTTTGAACCCATTTCAAAATAATAATAATAAAAAATAACTATGAAGAGAGCAGATTTTACAGCTCTACAATTTCACTGATGGGAATGTGAATGCCATTAAAGTAAAAGTGCTTCCTGCTGGCAAACCAAGTATGTATTTGTGTGGTTGCAACTCCTCAATACTCATTCAGAGTTTGGGAGAGAGACAAGCCCAGGGAAGGACACTTATGCCGATTTAAACAGGCTCCTTTCAATTTAGTGGGCCCTTCTATTGTGTTTGTCTTATTTCACTTGTGTAAAAATGCACAGTTTTTTGTTTTTTGGGTTTTTTTTAAGTAGGGTTCCGTTCACTTTTTCACATAGCTAAGCAGAATTCAAAAAGCCTGTTCCTTATAACAGTCTGTAATTTTAGTTGGATAGTGAATCATTACTGATTAACTTGTATATTTTCATACAGATGTCTTCCTGGATATTCTAATTGTTGATGCTTTTAAAAAAAGTGACATGATTCTGTTAGACTTCTCCCTTTGGTCTGTCTTTTCCATTTTAAAGTTTTTCCTTATCTTGGAGGAGAGGGAATGTGTACGTGTGCTCAGAGGTGTGTTTAGAAAGCAGATCTATAGCCTCCTGTTTCTCAAGCCCTACCTAAACCCAGGGACAGGCTGATTCTGTCAGTTCTGAAAATATTTGAGAATGCTGCTTTACTGGCAAAGGTATTAATGAGCTTTAAAAAGAGGAGAGGGAGTTGACAGGAAGAATTCATCCCTCCCAGCCTGAAACAAAAACCCAGAACTGCTGCATTTCCTTCCTGTCAGCATCATACAAATTGTACAGTTTCAGTGTTCCTCCCTTGGTTTACCTCCCCCAGCTCCTCAGGAGATTTATTCTGTAATTTCCAGTAGGAAGATGATTTGCATAAACCAGTTCCTTTTCATGATTAGATTCAGGAAATCAGATTTATAATCTGATGTTATTTTGTTTTTGTCCTGGAATTTGTTAAAATGAGTCATCTGGCAACCTCTACTCCCATTTCTAACCATATATGGACATGTATGGGACTAAAAATGAAGGTGTGTTTGTGTATTTGAGAAATTCAACACAGTCAACTTGTTTCTAGGACTTTAATTTTGCAAAGCAGTTAGACGGTGAAAAGTAATCGCACACTGTTAAATGCTTCATCTAAGTAGTGTCTACATGAGCTAGAAATTGTCCTGTAAGCTTTTTTATATATTTGGAACAGGAGTTCAAAGGGACTTAAAAATAGATTATTGAAGGAAGATATACTTATGCATAAGCAGTAGTGTTGCTGCTTTCCCACTGAACCAGTTTTCCACAGACTGTGTGAGTCCCTGTATTTTTCTGCAGTCAATAAGTAGTCCTGCTGACCTTGGTCGAAAAGAATTCTCTATTCAGCACAAATAGTCCTTTTTTTTTGCCTTTTGGTATCATGAATCCTGGTTATTAGATTACCTGTCTAAAGAAAGAAATACCTCCTGCCAGCATCAGAGGGCAGTCTCCTCAAAGCAAGGACACTGCCAGATTTTTTGTCCTTTCTCTTTTCTTGGGTGATTGATTTTAGCTAACACCTCCTTTTGATCAGACCCAAGAGGTTCAATTCTAAGAATTGTGTATGCAATGCAATAGTTAGTGTTTTACCTTTCCTTCTCTCTTTGGTTTGAAACAAATGGCAAACTGCAAAATCATCTTTTCAAAACTAGCAATTTCTTTTCTATAAATAGGCCTACATATAGGTCAGCAACTTCACGCAGCAAGTGAACGTTCCTAACAGGAATGACCACGAGGAAAAGTTGTGTAGCATGTCCCATACTGTTTTATTTTTTGGAACACTTCTAAATAGGAAAACAGCATTTGGATTCAGAGTCAAAGTCCAGGGCTTTCCTTTGGTTGCCTTTAAGTATTTTGCAGTTCATGTGCATTTTTGTATCTTGCTCAGTCTATGTTTATAATGACTTCAGTTTATAATACCTATATTTCCCAGTTTTAAGAACTAGATTAATCAAAGGTAGTAAAGCTTAAAACAAGAATCACAACCTCCAGTTGTAATTGAACTTACATTAAATTTTGTAAAGGTGGCCAGTGGAGTAAAGTTAGCTACAAAGTCAGGCACACTCATGACCTATATTTCCCCAGCCTGCCTAACTTTGCCATACTGCCTATTGATGATATTGGCCTTGCCTTCAGGATGAAGGATATGTGGACTAGGATGATGGACAGCCATTTGAAGCACATGACTTTCACAGAGCTCAGTCATCTTTCAGTGGCTATTTAGCACAGCTGCCATAGCTACAGATGAATAGTTTCATACTTTTTCTCTCTGTGTGTGCTATTCCACTCTCACAAGCACCTACAATTAGCATACATAATATAAAATTTGTCTCTCATGCATACGGACTAAGAAAGTGGACTCTGGATCCTCTGTAGGTAGTCTATAGGGATAAGTTATAGATCTTATTGCATAGATTCAGGCAAAATACTGGGATTGTGTTTTAATGTTCTTTTATTGTGTTTGCAACAGAAGAAATGGTTTAATCAATTTAGTAATAAGCATCTGCCTTAGAAAAACTGATTTCGGGCCAAATAATGTAGGTTGGAACAGCTCTATAGAGGCCATATAAATCAAAGCTCCTCTGTCTTCAGAGGCTTGGCTTTATCTTAAAGAAATAAACAGTAATAAAAAGTTTAAGTGGTAATTATCCCTGAGACAAGTGAGGGGTTCCTCTTCACCCCTTCCTTTAGATCTTCCCTTCATTCAGTCAGCCCCAACCCCAGCCTTGCTCTGGGTGTAGCCGGTTTCCTCAGTGAGTTAGCAGAGCTGGTGCCTGCTTCTGGGGTGCAGGGAAGCCAAGGCTGGTTAAGCTGTCTGCATCCGTAGCCAGAAATAAGGCAATAATGAAATTCCAAGTGAGAACAAAGTCACTGTGCCATCTCTGTTTCTTGTACTGCTCTATATAGCATCATGATCTTACTGATGTTCAGAGAAACCACTCACTTTTCTCAATCTGTAGGTGTTTTATTTTTAAGGCAATGAGCCCTGACATCTTGAGAAAACACAGTAGTGGGGTAAAACTAAACTAAGGTTTGGCACACAAAATTACTGAGCAGTAGGGTAAGAGTGGATGGGCTGTTATTTGTCATTGTTCCAAGATGTTTAAACAAACTTTGTAGTATAAAGCTTGTTATGGTAAGCAGCTGTTGCACCAGACTGTTAAATCTGAGATAAATCTCCCAGTTGCTCTGAACCAAATCCAAAACCAAACTATTGATGTTTGGCTGACCCTTTAGTCTTATGTATCTGCGTCTTTTCAAATATGCAGATAGTCCCTGGAGAAGGGAATGATAATGGTCTCTAGGTGGGCATCAGATATCTGCTGTCTTGACCTTTTAAACCTTTGTTTAGCTTACAGGAGTCAGATCCACACTGAGAATTCTTCATGCTTTTAGCATTCTGTTCATCTCCAAACACCATGGAGCAGGATGTGGGCCATAATTGCACAGAAAAGGATGTGCTGTGTTTTAATTAGTTTTTGATTAGTTTCTCTATAGTGCTTAGTTTTGACATTTAAAGAGAAAATTGGTAAACTCACATTTGTCTCCTTCATCCTCTACAACTACTTTTGTGTTTTTAAATTACCGCTCTGGGATGCTTGGCCAGAGAGTTAGGTAAAAAGTGAAAAAAAGTTACATACATTTGGTGAGGATAAGGCAACTACCAGTATGCTGATGTGAAATATTTTTTTTTAAATGAAACTCCACCATGTTTATAAAAAACTTATATGTACTTAAGTGCTTAGAATGGGACACACTATTCATATAACCCTTACAAAATCAGACCTTCTTTTCATTTGCCTCAGTAATACCAGAAGCATTTAATCCATGTAAATAAAAGTTGATCTATGGTGAATCTTTCCAGTGCTGGTTTGGTATATTCTCTATAATATTTTTCACACTGTATTGGGTTTGCTGTTCAGATGCATTGAAGGGTACAAGCTAGTACTTAAGCAACTACAAAAATAAACTGAGATAACCTCCTTTCAATGTGAAATTCTCCTACACCCTTATCTCGGTTCCCAAATAATGTAAATAAAGTTATGCTGAAATACATACAAGGAGCTAACATTTTGTTTACAGTGACTTTTCTATTTAGATGTCCTATACCTTTAAGAAACAAGCTTGATAATTTTCAGCTAGTGAGATGGAATTCTGATATTTTATTTTTTTATTTAAATAAAAGAATTCTCATGAGAAAAATAATTCTACCTATGGGATACAGTTCCCATTTCTCGTTTTTTACCTTCTAAATGTCACTTTCTTTTTGTAATGAATTGGGCAGGAAACTCTGCCCTTTCCTTTGAATGACTCATGATGTAATGTATTTACAGATTAGAAACACAATTTGAGTAATGTACTATATGGCATTAAGTGAAGTTTTTGCCCATTCTATCATGTTTGTCCTAGTGGAAACATACCACTACATCACTTGTGCTAGTATTATTAGGGTGTTTATATCATAGTGTTGACAGCAGCTAAGTGTGGCTAAGTTATGTGGCCAATTTCCCTTTATAACAAGCAGTAGAAGATGGTGTCTCCCAGACAAGAATTCAGAAAAAGAGGAATCTAACTACCTTGCTTGAATTGTCCTATTGAGTTACAAGTTGAGCCTCAGAAGAGCTTTTAGTTGTTACACATCTTAGGCTTGCTTTGAGACTGGCTGTGTAAGTTTCTCTTCTTTCTCCCATAGGCAAACATATGGCCAATGCCTTTGGAGTTAATGTCCTTCCACAGAGCCCATTATTTTGAGAAAGGGAAAGGAAAACAAAGGAAAAAGGGGTAATAGAAAAGTACAGCAGCCTTTAGCTAGGGCAAAATGAGTAGGTATTTTTTCTCTATGGAAAGGTTTCCTGTCTTATGGAAGAGATTCCCAGTGAATGGAAAAGCCTACCATGTTCTCTTCCTTTCTGTACATGTGGTTCATCTTCCAGCCCTTCAGTCAGGTGTCCTACTGCCCCCCTCCCCCAAACTTGTGCCTTCACATCCTCTGCCAAACCAGTGCAGCCATGAGATACCCTATTGCTAATATACCTATATTTGGTCTTTCATCTCAAAAGAGCTCTTGAAAGGAGCAAAAGGAAGGCCTACCATTGCTGTGAGAGCACCATCACCCTCTAAAGTTAAAAGTGGATCTAAGGCAACACCAACATCACAGACTTCAAAGGAGCAGACTTCAAACAGAACTCTGAACTATTTTGACAGTCACACAATTTTTCTGCTATTGTAGCAATTCCCAAAGAAGGAATGTTATCTTTTCTATAATCTTTAGCAAAGTGAAATTTCAGAGTTCTTGGGCACGATCCAGTTCCCAAATGTCTGATGGCATGTGAGATGCCCTAGGGATGTACCTGGCTCCAGCTACCAGTTCAAAAGGGCGCAGGTCTCCTGGAGGTCTTATGTCTCATATCTGCCACCAGCTCGCTAACATCTCGGATCCTTTGGACTTCTCAAATAACACCTTATGCCTATGTTAAGGCAGATGAGCTGAGCCATATGTGTTAATAGAGGCAGATTTCAATTAACATCTTCCTTAACTCCACATGGAATAATCTGAGATTGGATTTAAGCCTTTACAATACAGCCATCTTCAAAATCTATAAGCTTTTTTTTTTTTTTCCTTCTAAATCTAAATCTCTTCATCAGTATCTATTTAGCTTTTCTGATTTGCACACAGTATGTATTATTTGTGATTTATTTATCGTCTTGAAATGCATAAACAGCCAATGTTTTTACTGACTCTGTAGTACATTTAGTAATGTCCTTGTCAAACATTAACCTGCAATATCTTCACGGGGACAGAACCAATAGCTTTAATGCATAAACATTTATGATACAAGAAATTAAGCTGAAGGGCTGTGATACATGATTAATATAACTAAGTTGAAATGTATCTGCAAACTAAACTTTAACTTCTGGAAAAATAGGCTAGAAGCCAAGAGCCATACACTAATGATCTTCTGTTTAATTAAATGTAATAAACTGTAAAGAAAGGTGTTTATAACTTGTTACTGAGGAGTGAAGAAAAGATAATCTTATGGTTGAAATTAATGGCCTCCATATCATTATTTACTTAGTTTAAATTACAAGTGTACTGCAAGCTCCTCTGTCACGATAATGATAAACAACTGTCATACTAAATTCTTGCACATCTGTAGGAGCTGTGCCCTAAAAGAACTGCATGTTCACTATGTATTCTGAAGTGCTTAGCAGCTTGGTTCAGACTTTCTCCACAGATGCAGTGTGTCTGTTGTCTTACAGGGTCAAATGCCTTTAAGACTTAGAAAGTTACTGGTAAAATTGGTTTAGTGGAGTTTGGTTGACTGCAGTAGAAGGCAACCATATCTGGAGCATGTGACAGATGACTGGTAAAGTTAGACCATCCTCTCCTGCCTGGGAAGCAGCTTGTGCTTGCCTTTCAAGAGGCCATCACAGTGCCATTGCAGGAGAATGGAAAGCTGATTTGTACAAATCAAACCGGCTTTGTCTTTGCAGAGTCTCATGATCACACTGAGAAATGAGATGAGAAATCAGCCACCAGAGGTATGGAGGGCTGTTCTTTCACCCTAATCCTGTAGATCTTTGGAAACAGTCACTGACATTGTTAATGGAAGATTTGTCTACCTGTATAGAACCAGAGGCTCATAGAATACCCTGAGTTGGAAGGGACCTATGAGGATAAACTCTGACTCCACACAGGTCAACCTATTAACAATATCTTAATAAACGGTTAAATCATATTTCTAAGAGTGTGACTCCAAACATTTCTTGAACACTGACAGGCCGGGGGCCATGGCCACTTTGATCATTTATGTGAGGTACATGTTCCAGTGCTTTACCGCCCTCTCAGGGAAGAACTTTTTCCTAATAACCAAACTCAACTTCTCCTGACAAACTTCAAGCCATTCCCTCAAGTCAAGCACTAGAAAGAAGAGATCATCATGTCCCTGTCTTCTCCCATTTATGAACAAATTGTCTTGAACATAGAATATTACCAGTGTATTTCTTTCCCTTCAAATAATAACTGCCCTAATGGGTTTTTTAAAAGAGATTATAGGCATCAGGTGGTCTGCTCTGTCATAAGCCCTAATGAGTCAATGTATACTTGCCTACACATAATCAGCTCTTCTTTTCAAAGAAAATATAGTATTATTTCTGTCTTAAATAGTTTTTTAATTTTAAAAACAATTATCTCTGCTGGTCATAATATATGTTTCTCCCTGCAGCAACAGAAAGGAGAATGTAGGAATTCTTACACAACTTTGTCACTCTCATCTCTCACGATGTAATCAGGATCAAACACTCAAAATACAAATGTTGTCACTAAATTTTTTTGAGGTTAAAGAAAATTGCAACATATCCACCTGAATAACTTCCCCTTTTTAACAAAATTTTGTGAGTTTCTGCTTTGTATAAAACTCTATTTGGTTGTACATTGACTATCAAATAAGATTGTTACATGACCCTTTTTGGGACTGTCCACTGCATCATGACAACCAATAACTATTTCTGCCACTATTACTTCTGGATCCACTGTTTTAAAAGAGTTTGCTCAGATATAAGTAATTGCCAGTCATCTTTTGGTTAATGAATTAATCATGCTGGTGCCAAATAACTATGTAAGAGACTGTTATAGTGTGGACCTCTAAGATCAACTTCTCCAGAGAGCTAGGTTCTCATCCTGACAGTAGGAATCCCAAGCACTCCAAACTGTTTGTCTTTTTGTGAAACTGAGAACAGCAATTAAAAAAGACAGAACTTGCTGTGAAAATCAGACCCTGTGTTGAATCTAGCTCTTTCAACAACTTTATCCTGGATACATGAGGGAGCAGTCGACTCAGAAAAGGGTGGCATCAATTTAGGCCAGGATTTATGTTGGTCTGGAGAGTTTTAAGGTAATATGTACATCTTTAGACTGAATTCAGTACAAAGTTTAATAACTGTGGAAGTAACTTTCATTAATGAAAAGAAATATAATGTAGTTGTCCTGAGAGTCATTCTAGTGACAGAAGCCAAAACAATGATACCAAAATGCTTCTACTTACAGATTCATGCAGTGCAAGTACTCACTGTAGAAAGATAGTTATGAGGCCTAAATTTACTACTTTGGATGGATTAATGATTGAAGTAAATGTTTGACTTTTTTTTTCAAAGTTATTTAAAAAACAAAAAAAAGCGCCATCTGATCATGATAGTCCTCCTTTCGCTTTATCAGAAACAGGAAAAAAAAAAGGAAAAAAAAATGAAATATTAATTAATTTATGTTGGCTAACTTGGATACCTTTTTATTAGACATACCTTGAAGTATTTGCATGGCGCAGGAATTCCCAATGATGTGATGATCATTGCTGTTTTAGTTCACTCTTACTGGTCATTAAAAAAGGGCTAGCAAGTTCACCACCTTTTACAGTTTATCCCCCCAAAGGCATGGGTTGGTTTGAATAATATAATTACTATATATAATTTAGGATTAATGTGGAAACTATTTCATATGTCTACCTATTCACACCACTTTCCACTAATGAATTTATGTGGAACAGATGTTTCTGTGCTCTTCAAGCAAGGCTTAGGAAATGTAAGTGGCATCTGTACTGCTGCAGCACCACCATCTCTTTGAAGCTTGCTTTTAAGATGTATCCACTGTCACAAAACCATCAAGAATTGTCACAGCTGCTCCCTGGAGAAAACTTATTTTTTTTTTCCAGAATAAAATTGCCTACAGAGAGTGGATGAAATACTGATAGTGTTGAGATGCTTCTATGTTAATAACCAAGGATCAAGGAGAATTCTGTCGAGCTGAGAGAAAATCTGTGACAGAACACAGGAACTCTTTCTGTGTTCATCATTAGGTATGGAAAAACAAAAGACAGGAAGTTATATTCCAAGCAAAATACCTTCAGTCCAGTGAAGAAAGCAGATCCACCTGTAACTTTAAACATTTTAATTGTTCAACTATGAGGAGCACAGCTTTGAACTTCCTTAAAACACAGTAGAATTACAATCAAGAAGGGTTAAACAGATACTATGTGTATGCAAGTTTGAGTATCATTTAATAGATTAGGTTGCCAAATTCTCAATGGGTGTGTAACTGAAGGAAGAATCTGGATAGATATTTATGTTTAATTTCTTAATAGTGAGACATTTAACAGCATTAGAAAACACTTTAGAGTTTAAAATCACCTAGAGTACGTGTTCTGTGAGTTTAAAATCATGAACACATAGAGGTATTAATGCAGACTAGTACCACAAAAATCAACCAATACTTTCACTTAATTCCAAATTTCCGTTTTCGAAACTATAATCTACATTAAATCCATGTAATAAGAAGAATTATTATCCTTTTGAGAACACCTTTTTCTTACACTAGCAAAGCAAATTTTGCCTGAAGCAAAATAAAAATGTTGCCTGAAATTATGTGCCTCCAACTTTCTGAATTACTTTATTTGGGAAATAAATCCTGGAAACACTTTTGGTGAAGTCAAAATGTTTTAATTTTTATTGGCTTAAATTTGATATGAAAACAAAAAGGAAATATTTCCTACAAAAGAAAATATTTGACCTGAAAGCATCTTCCCCCAAATTCTGAAAAAGTGATTTGAATAACTTTCCCACCTTATCCCCTGATTAGAAACAGAAGCAACACAATGGTTTGGGGAACATATGGCCTGGCAAATAGATACAAGCTCAAGAGACCCAACTTGTCTCTGTATCTCATCCATAGAGCAGCCCTGGATTCTTTCATCTTGATGCACATTTAAACCCCCTTTGTTTTATTTGCCATTTTATCTTGTTAGATAGGTGGTTCCAAACAGCCTGAACTCTCTCTTCTTCTCTAGTTAGATGCAGGGTGAATGTTAGGAAACACAAAAATGAGGTATTTAAACTATAGGACTAGTCACCCTGGTCTCTTTGTACTGGCAGTGGAAACAGGGCTCCTGCATTTAGCTTCTGGAAATGCCCTTGTCTGAAATCTCTTCTTGATTGTATTGAAGTCTAAGAAAACAATGCAGGAGTATGAGTTAGCTACCCCAAGTCAGGCAATTTAACATGCTCACTATCTCCAGTCTCCTCTAGATTCTGTGTGCACGCCTGTGATACTCCTAAATACTAACAGGACTTTTCTTCCTCCATTCAGAAAGGGAATAGCTGTAGCAAAATTTTTGACTCCTTTGATTTTGTAGAAAAAACTACCTTCTCATTTCTGAGCTGTGAGTTTTCCCTGTCACACAGAGCATGAAGTACTAGCTGAGGAAAAGGGGTTCACATCTCCTGTGCTACACCAAAACCTTAATACTAAAAGAAAAGCAGACATTTTAATCAAAAAAGCACTTCTGTTACATTTTATATCTCTTCCAGAAATGTGATTCTTCAGCATCATGGAGGTATGGTGAATTATTTCTGTTGTTAGACTGAAATAGAGATTATAAAGTATGAGAATATCTTATTTGTGGCTGTTGAGGCTATCAGATAAGTGATGCCTTTTCTGCTGTCAGGATCTGAACTTGTGGTCACTATTGACAGTAATCCTTCTGATGGTTCTGGACATATTATACCTTTGTTTGAATGCATCTTTGTTACCCTGCGTGCATACTAGACTGTCTTTGTAGAAGGTGTTCTCTAAAACCAGGTGGCCATTTTCTCTGCTGATGTAAATCTGCACATTCCCATGGATTTTTACCTCCACTTCAAGTGTGACCTTATGAATCACCATCAGCATCACTAAACATTAGGGAAAAAAAAAAAGAGTATTGAAAGCTTGGTGAAATACCAGAGGAATCTATTATTATTCGGTTTGGTGGTGCTCAGACCTGCTTGAGACTGTTGGTATCTAAAATGGAGCCAGTGTGTACAAAAATACTGCTTTGTATATAGCATTAGTATTGAAAATATACCATATACTTTGAATTATGAGGCATTGGAATGTTATCCCAAACCTAATCCAAACATTTCCTTGTCCAGCCATCCTGACTTGGAAAAGTTAATCATAAGGAAACAACTCCCAAAATGGACTCAGCCAGTAGCTGTCCTCTCAATAGGCTATACTGATGGTGTGAGACGTGATGTTGGCAGGACTGGCTTTATGTGTCTCAGTGCTTTGACTAAAAGTAACTCCCTCCTTTTCTGTTGAGTGGAACAGGAGAAAATGAAGCAATGAGTGCTAAAAACAACATTATATTTCAGATAAACATGCATAGCAACCAAAGCCTTTTCAATTAGAAAAATGGACATAAAGGAATAATCTTCTTAAAATAACTTCTTTAAAAAGTCTGGACTTTCTCCTTTATATTTTCCTTCTCCTTCACAACATTTTTTTCCAATTTGTCCCACTCCATGGTACAGATAGGACTGTCCTGTTTTTTCACTTATGTCTTGATTTTCTTTTTATTCCTTTATTTGGATCTTGACTCCCTTTTTATTCCTTCATTGGGAACTCTGGTTCTGTTTTCCTCTGATCTCAATCTCCCTGACTTTTTTCCCATTCATAGAGTGTGTCTCATCCTTGGCTTTTGCCCATGCACTTATCTAGACCTGGTTTCAAATGTTCCTTTTCCCTATGCTGAGGGCAGAGAGGATCCATAGGAATAGATTTGTCTGTTCTTCTTTTCCCTACAGCTAGCATCCAATTTCTAGCTGTCTCCAGCTCTTTTCAAGTTGTCAGGGTCTGATTTGTGTTATACAGTTTTAAGGTCCCCATTATCTTTGGCTTTACCTGAGTCCTTTGAACACAGAAATCCAGCATCTTGCATTATGTGCACTCAGGTCAAATTCCCATAGAAGCAGCTGTTGGAGGAAAGCTCAGTTGAGTCAGCTCTGATTTGTTTTAGTGAGGACAGAAAAACTTTCAAGAAATATATGAGAAGCATTTGTGAAGTAAAGTTCATTTCACCAAATACTGCTTACAAGTGATGTTTTTCACTGCCAAACAAATGGGAGCTGAACTCCAAAGCAGGTGTTAGAAGATCTGGTATCAGATCTTTTCTCAGTACTCTGAGGAATGCTCCGCAATAATGCAGGGAAGTTACTCAGTTTGGACCAGTGTGGTTAACTCCTCATGGAGTTTGAAAGGTATCTGTAAAGAAGCACTGATCATTTTACATTAGCCCCACAATATTCCCTGAGTTAAAAAATGAAAAATATCATGGTTAAGCATCTGAATGAGGATGGGAGGAAGATAGTGTTTCAAGATAAGTTTGTTGTGTTTTTTTTTTCTTTATTTCTATGTCTGTGTTACAGTTATTAAACTCTAATAAGCTGATCTCATTTATACTGAATTGGGTTCTCTTGAAACTTTCACTTAAACAGTTAAACCGATTTTGTTTTGGCAGAAGTTGTTGTAATTCCCAGAAAGAAGGACCTGAAGCAAAGCCCAACATGTAATAATTTCAAGCAACTGAAAAGCAAAGAAAAGCAAAGAAAATCCAATCTGCTTTTTAATCTATAAAACAGATTTCTTGTGGCAGTTTTATAGAGGTGAAGGCCAATCGTATGGGCTTCAATGAAGCCAAGTGTCGAGTCCTGCACTTGGGCCACAATAACCCCATGCAATGCTACAGGCTTGGAGAAGAGTGGCCGTAAAGCTGCTCAACAGAAAGGGACCTGGGTGTGTTGAATGACAGCCAGCTGAGTACGAGCCAGCAGTGTGTCCAGGTGGCCAAGGAGGACAACAGCATCCTGGCTTGTATCAGAAATAGTGTGGCCAGCAGGACTAGAGAAGTGATTGTCCCACTGTACTTGGCACTGGTGAGGCCATGCCTTGAGTACTGTGTTCAGTTTTGGGCACTGCGGAGTAAGAAAGACATTGAAGTGCTGGTGTGGGTCTAGAGAAGGGCAATGAAGCTGGTGAAAGTTCTTGAGAATACATCTTATGAGGAGCAGCTGAGGGAGCTGGGGTTGCTTAGTCTGAAGAAAAGGAGGATGAGGGGAGACCTTCTTGCTCCCTACAATTACCTGAAAGAACATTGTGGTGAGGTAGGTGTTGGTCTCTTCTCACAATTCACAACTGATAGGACAAGAAGAAATGGCATCAAGTCATGCCAGGGGAGGTTTAGGTTGGGCATTAGGAAAAGCTTCTATACCAAAAGGGTTGTCAAAGACTGGAACAGGCTGCCCAGGGGAGTGGATGAATCACCATCCCTGGATGTATTTAAAAGTCATCTAGATATGGTGCTCGAGTATATGGTATAGTGGTGGCCCTGGTAGAATAAATAATGGTTGGACTTGATCTTAAAGATCTTTTCCAACCATAGCAATTCTGTGAAGTTTCCTATCTTTAAAAAAATCTGGGAGTAAATTACGTTTTTCACCTTGAAACAGAAATCACTGAGCATGAAAAGAGAATGGGCATATTGTACACTGCCAAAGCAAAATATGTATGAATGTACTTAATCTTTTGTATGTACTGTCTTTTTTGTAATCTCTTGAATGTATTTAACCTCTTGGCTAAAAGTGTGAAAATGAGGCATATGAAGCCTTTTATCAGCTTTCTATTCCAGTGCCCATTTCCACCTATGTCTCATATTTTTACTGTCTTTAGAGGCAAATTCTTCTTCTCTTCTTCATACTGTAGGCAAAATCTACAGTCTAACCTAAGGCCTGACATACTGTCTAAATGCTGTCTAAATCCACATTATGGACAATTATTTTTTTCAGTAGACTTTTCATTTAATATTGCATACCTGAGACTGTGGTTTGATCAAAGTGTACAGTAGACTAAAAGTTTTCATTCCATTTACAGTGCGCCACAGCAAAGTACATAAAAGCACAAAGTATGTAAGATATTTACAATATTTACAGCATTTTCACCCATTCTTCCTCTAAAGTAATGAGAATGTAGAAAAAAAGAAAATAATATAGTTGTTTCTCAGCTGCTAACCCCAGTCCATGTAGATTAGGAAAAAAATAAATAAATTTGGGGAGTTGTGCTGCTAGCTCTGTACCTAGATAAGTTTTCATTTAAATACCACCATATTTCTGTGTAATTTGTGCTTAATGCTTCTTATAGGCATGATATAATTCGGATTTCAGTTGGTACAGTGCAATTCAATTGTTTGGATCATGCAATCTATTTAGTAGACTGACATCATAATTAAATGGGCTATTTTACAACACAGCAGCTTGATTGACATATATATTTCCCTGGTATTTTAGGAAATTAAAATATTAGTAATTTTACATGCTTACCAACTGCTTAATATAATTTATATGTGCAGTACAAGGCTAAAAGAAATTACTATGCTAAATTACCTAAAATAAGAACTAAATCAAAATGCTGGCACTCACTTTTAGTGTCTTTCATTTTTCCTTGCTGTTTTGATTTGAAATTACATTATATTGTTAAATTTTTTTTCATCTCATAGAAACTCCTATGGGGATGGTGAGATGGGTTGAGAACTGGCTAAACAAGGGAGCTCAGAGGGTTGTGATCAGTGGTGCAGAGTCCAGTTGGCAATGTGTAGCGAGCAGTGATCCCCACTTATCTGTTCTGGGTCCAGTCTTATTCAACATTTTCATCAATGACCTAAATGAAGGGACAGAGTGTACCCTCAGCAAGTTTGCTGATGACACAAAACTGGGAGGACTGGCCAATACACCAGATGCTGTGCTGCCATCCAGCAAGATCTGGACAGCCTGGAGGGCTGGGAAAAGGTAAACCTAATGAAGTTCAACAAGGATAAAGTGTAGAGTCCTACAACTGGGGAGGAACAACACCATGCACAGTGGTGTGTGCTGTTATTAACACCACACACACAAGTTAGGGTTTGACCCTGGTACAGCACTGGTGCAGGCTGCTAGGAGAGGTTGTGGAGTCTCCTTCTCTAAAGACTTTCATAGCCCTTCTGCTTCTGTTCCTGTGTGGCATACCGTGGGTGATCCTGCTCTGGCAGTGGAGTTGGACTCGATGATCTTTCAAGGTCCCTTCCAGCTCCTAACATTCTACAATTCTATGAGTCTATGATTCCTAAGAAGAGACTTTTATTTTTTTTTATTAGCCCAGTTTTGCAAGAAAATCAAGATTTTTTATGATTATGCTGTACATGTCTCTACAGCATAATCAGTGTTTTTGTGTATCTGTATGTGGTTACTTCCACACTGACTCCAGGCTGAATTTTAATGGATTTGGTAGAGAGATGTGTTTCAAAAAAGTTAACTGTTTCCAGGAAAAAATGATCTGTTAAAATAGTGAAGGGACTTGCAGCCACAGCTCACAGTGAGAGAAGACTAATAAATGTACATTTAATAAACCAATGCCCAGGAATCTGCAAAAGATAAAATTTGCTGCTTCCACAACTGTTCTTATCATTAACAGTGATAGAAAAAGCCTATAAAAGCTATGCACCATATTTTCAGAGTAAGAGACATCAGAGAGTATCATGAAGTTGCAAGTGGACAATACTAGAGTCAAGTTTCTTCATATGCTGATTATTTTTGTCTGATTCAAGTAGTCTTCTAGAAAAGAAGGCAAACAATCTTTGCTGGGAAATGTACATATCATGATGATGCTTGTATTACAGTTTTATATGACTGAATTGTTGTAGTCCAGAAGGAACGTAAGCAGGCTGCCTGAACCCTTTGCTCAAGGATCCAAAGTTCATAAGATATATTAGGAATCTTTCCATTGACTTCAGTATTTGATTCAGGCCTGTTTTATAGTATATATTCTTGCATTAGATGCATATGTGGATTTTCAATAAATAGCAAAGATTAATATTTGATCTGCTGTATTCCAGGAGTTAAAGTGCTAAAAAAAAAACATCAAAAAGATAAACTAAATACACTGAGCAATATGAACTCGCTAATTTGTTTCCAGACAATTTATTTTTATAGGTTACTCAGGTTTAATTTAAAGGTTACCAAAATAGAGTTTAAATCTCAGCCAACATCTTGTCTACATTTTGCAGTGACAGTGGTGTTGGTGGGTCAGCTGTACTGGCTATGTCCCCTCCCAGGATCCTGGCCACCTTCCAGCCTACTAGTGAGCAGGGAATGTGGAAAGAGAGTCTTGATGGTGTGAAAGCACTGCTCAGCAGTAGCTAAAACACTGGTGTGTTATCAACAGCTTTCTAGCTACCAATACAAAGCACAGCACTATGAAGACTGCTATGGGGAAATTAACTCCAACCAGCCAAACCCAATACAAGAAGCAAACCAGGATCAATTTTATTCTTCTCATTCTTTCCTTTGTTGGAAGATGTACCACTGACATATGTCAAATGGGCATGTTTTACTTCTGCTGACTAGACATACTTTTTTTTTTTTACAATGTAACAATTTAATAGAGTTTCTTGTGATTGAAATGATACTGAGTACTTGGAAAGCCCATACATTTCTCTTTGTAATAAAAAAGGTTAATGAGAGCCTGGTATAGAACATGGTCTGTGTAAGAGTAGCAGAAGAATACAACATGCTAGCTGGGTTGATAGAAATTCAAGCAGATCTGTTGACACAATCAATTCTTTGCCTTTAGGGCATTAGTCTATGGTATTGGTAGCTTAATATTAGCACCAAAATCTTTAAGTCTGGCAAGCCCCTGGGCTGCAAACAAAAATGTTTGGAATAATATGCTATGGAAGTGAATGCATACCATCTCCCAAACCTTAGACAGTGATTGCTTCTCCTGTTTAAGGACCAAGAACCCTTGTGGAGATTTTAAAATCCTAGAGCAACAGTAGCACAGCAAAAACCAGTTCCCAGTTGTTGCTGGATTTTTATTGTTTTCTTGACTGACTGTAAATTAATCTGAATTCACATTCCCTGGGAAGGACTTAACAGCATCAACAGCAATTATACTTATTTAAAACAAAAGTGGAACAAATGCATTTCTGAATTTTTCAATACATTAGGAAAAGTCAACATAACTTTTTGTTTCATTCTATAAAACAATTCCAAAGCTTACCAAGAAACGAATTGGTCAACTGGAAGAGTGGAATCTCCCAAGGATACTGAGGTCATGGGCTCTTAGAAGTCTGCTGGGCAGCCCTCCCACAGCCTTCACACCTAGATGCCTGCAGAGCCCCGGATTCCAAATGTTAAGCAGCCAGAAGCCTGGGTCCTAGGCCTCCTAGGAAAAAGTCCAAGCTATGCCTCCCAACACGCATCTTCAACCTCATGGTGCTGAAGAGATGTAAATCCAGGAAAGCCCATGGACCTGAGAGGTCAAAAGTCATAATTTCTGGACTCTTAGAACAGACAGTTGAGGAAACTGGGCAGTGGGAAAGCTGGCCTGGAAGGGTGCAATGAGAATCTGAAAAATGTTATGCTTTTGTTGAATTCTTATTTACTGACAGAAAAATGCTCTTTGGAAAATTTCTGATGAGGTTGTCCTTTAAGATAGTTTTATTTTAAGCTATAAAAACTAAAAGCTGAACCTGTGTTGATTTTGGTCTGAAGACTGCAAACTAAACCAGAGAAAGACTGAGAAATCTCCCCAAAGCATCCATTTATGCCCTGACCTTATGTATAGATTTCCCCACCAAAATCAGTTTAAGTTTAGTGTTTAATGATATTAGCACTACGTAATGGGAGATACGTCTGCTGTATATCAGCAGGTGAGATTGGAGGAAGGAGACCTAGTCTTACTTCATAAAGCATTTGAAGAGTTGCTCGTATTCCATTGCTGCAGATACTTTCTTTGGTAACTGCATGACTCACTGTAGTTAATTATTACACTAATGAGATTGTTCACATCAGATTTAAACAAGTGTGCCATGTTTTCAGGTTTAAAGGCCTAAAGGGGCATCCTGTTTGCAGCATCTCTGGGCACTGTTAGTTATCAAGTATGTTCCTTGCAAGAAATCAGGTTGTGTCAAGTCATGTTCAGGAAGTGTTTTGAGGTATTTTTATGAGACATTATCATCTATTCTACTTCATCCTCACTGTTGTACTGTCTTGCACAGAAAACTTAAGTGAATGCATTTTAGCCATGGCCTTTATTTGTAATGAAAAGTACGTGTGCATATATTAGAGGCCTCTACTTGGCCCACTGACATCTAGTGGTCATTTGTTTTGATTTTGGACTGTGGAGTTACTATGCTTTATTTATTCTTTTGGCCTCTGGTATTTTTGCTGCTCCAGCTTATTTTTTATTTTTATTATTTTTTTGTCTCCAGTGGACTGGAATACAAAGTCTGCAAATTCATCAGGTTATAATGGATGGCAAAGAATGATTAATGTCATGTGTTAGTTTTGGAGTGGTTTTGGATGTAGATATACTGCAGACTGTGGTGTTTAGTGGAATTTTCGATTGAACTGCAGCCTGTCTGGTTCCTCCACATATTGTTTGATGGTTGCAGCTGATTAATCACATCTATTGCAGCTGTCACATTAGAGGGATTTGAACAAATGATGGTCTTTTTCCTTATTTTCCCCTTTCTCGTAGTGCCACAGAACAAAAACACATTTGAACAAAATGTTCATTCTGTCCCTTATGTGTCTTTGAAAGCTAAGATTGACTGTGTTTGCTATTAGTACATTTCAAGTAGGACAAGCCTAATAACTAATCTTGTTCTGTAGGCTTTACATATTCTGTTACGGCCAAAACGTGCCATACTTATTTCCTTTGGGATCCTTACTCAATTTTAAGGAGATATTGATGCAACTGAAGGAATAATATCAAATTTTTAGACAGAAGAGGAGTAGAAATTGTGCCTAAGTTTTGGGTGAAGCATTGTGTGCAAGCTGAAGCTTTCCATTTTGCTATTTCCTAAACCTTCCTTGCTTTCTCTCTTACTGTATGTTAGATGTGTTTGTTGTTCCTTTTTGAGAGTCATTACTGTTACTATTGCTTGCCTGGTAAATGAAGCCACAAGTGAGTGCTTTTCACTATAGTTAGACCAATCCTATTGCTCTTGAGGCAGGCAGGCATCTTCTGTGTGTCTATTCATCACTTATCAGGTCAGAAGAAGAGGCAGTGGAAGAATTGTCTGCTTTTGTAGAACAAGAAAAAAATGTGGATCAAAATTTCCATATGTTTGCTCCTTCTGGTAATTTGTTACTTCTGTATTTAAACACCTTAACACCAGTGATCTTTCTGAGAGACTTTGGGTCCTTCAGCTCCTGTTGGTACCTGCAGTTCTATGGAAGTAAATATTTCACACTAGCCTATTTTTGTGTGTTGGATATAGGAACCCAATTTTAGAGATATTAATAGAACTCAAAAGTCCATGATATAGATACTGCAGGACAGTTATTATTGTAGGGTAGAGATTAAGGACTTTGTCAAACTAGATTTTCTGGTAAGAAGAAATTATGTCAAGCCAGATTTTTGTTTGTTTGTCTGTATGTATTTAATATTTTTGGCTCTGACAGTACATTGCTTCGGAATACAACCCAGGCCTTCTGTCATCATCCATTCTCCCTATTTTCTATAAACAGTGTAAATGATAAGGCACATGTAGAGCTTTTGAAGTCTTCTCTAGTGGCCCCTAGATGTAGATATTTTAAAATCCTGAAAAAGAATGCATTGTAAAAGAGATTAATGGGAATTTACACTCCTATAATAAGGAAGGTCTTGTTTTTTTTCTAGGTTTATTGACTTTATATAGATGTATCGAAAACGGCAGGGTGACATACTGCTTAATGTTCATATGGCTGTCAGTGTGAACACATGCAAAAGGAAGAGTGGAATAAATAGTAGCAATTAAAAAACCAAAATCTTTACATCCATCGAATGACTTTACGATTACTATCACTTTTTCATATATCCAGTTTACACCCTATAAAAATTAACCAAAAAGATGTATTCTGGAGTGAGAATGAGCATAGTTTTGCAGCATAGCCTTGCAGTACCAAATTTTGTCTAATGTATGTTTATTGTAAATTTGCAGAAGAAAGCATAAAAATATCTTTCTTTTTTTTTTTTTTTTTTTTTTAAATTGGAGATGTTTTTGCAATATCTTCTGGGAGATATTTTTGTCCAAGTGGGAATTTACCACTGGGGTTTATCATGTTAAGTGTCTGGTAAGGTATTTCAAAGTGTCCTTTCAATCTATATATGTTAGTACTAGCTTGACTAAGCCTTTGTATTTACATATTGCTCTGAAGATGATCTGTTCATGCATAGGCAATTTGTCTTGAAGCCCAAGATCCTTGTTGTCTTATGAGCATGGTATAAGCAGAACTTGCATAGTGAACAGATTAATCTTCTTTCCTACGCTTAGGACATCTCTACATTCCTAGTCTGTTCCTTGAATGATATATTAAATCCTTTTTGATGTAGTCTGTTGTTCCCATAATCCCATTTTATTTTTGGCCCTCAGTGTTGCTAAAGTTTAAGCAGAGTCATCACAAATAACAGTAGCAGCATGTGGTACATATTGTTGTAAGTTCAAGTGAAATCACATTTTAAAAATATTTTTCTTAGATATTTTAGGTATTTCTATTTTATAAACAAAAGGTGATGGATTATAACTGGTTATGAAATGTCCTCCTCGTAGAGTTTGGCTTTATAATCTTTTTATTTAAATCAATCATTTTGAAAAGAATGATGAATGGTAGAGGTCATATTTACTGATCTAGAAGAGATTTTTTAACAACTTTATCTTTAGTTAAGATATGTGAAATTAAATTTTAATAGCTGCTTAGATTCAAAGGTATATTGGAAAAGAACAGATTATTTGTACTGGAAGAACTTTAGTCTTGGTTTCTGGGAAACACCCCCACACCAATGCTCTCCAACCCTGGATAAATCCTTTTTATTTATTTATTTATTTATTTATAAATTTTCTTGCCTGTTTTACGAACTACCTCCTACATATTAATGATTGCCTATGCTCTTCTCCAACCTGTGTGTCATATAGAGACACAGGATATGTCTAGGTTTTAGGTTATAAGGGAAGTATTTCTTAGATGCCAACATCCAAATGTAGGCATGGTTGTCAAGAAATTATCAGGTTGTATAGGTTGCTCAGCTTCTTAGCTGGTTATTGCTAAGCACCCAGACTTGAACATATTGACTAGAATACATTTGAGTTGATAGGAATATGCAGTCACAAGCAAACTTTTGGAAAAGGTGATTGAAATTATTTTGACTTTGAACATCCTGTTTGACAAACAGTGGAGATCCTTGATTTTCAGAAATTACATTCTCTGGAAACCATAGAATGTATAGATTTCTAAAAGTGTTTTTAAAGGGCATTCAAGATCCCTTATCAGTGGCTAAATTATTGGCTCATGGCTTTGGCCAATAATTATTTTCAACTATTGATTATAAATGCAAAACAGTGCTATGATATTTGTGGAGATAGAATTTATTTCCATAGAGACAATTAACATATTTTGCATCTGCTTTTACAGATGAAAGCTAACTCTCGTTTTACCTTCACGCTTTCTCTCTGTATAAGTGTTTGTCATCAAGATAAAAGAAAAGAAAGAACACCATTAGTCAAATTCTAAAGTATCAAGATCAGCAAATTATCTCCAAAGAAAGCACCTAAATGGCTTGATTTCTTTTATCAGTTTATTTTGGTTTGTCTGTTGAAAATCTTTCAGAGTTTATGAAGTCACAGAAATTAGCTGTATTGAGTTAGAGTCTATGGGTATTTTATATTCGTTTGTGTGTATATGAAATTGGGAGTGAAAATAAAGATAATCTGTTTATTGTCATATTTTCAAGTTTTTAATATGTTAGAAAACTAGAAGGTCAATGTTTAGTTAAGATCCCAAAGATTAGCAGAGAGAAGCCTGAGTTACATTTTTCAGCTTTCTGTACAATATAGTTGAAGTCAATTACCAGTGTGGCCTGGCCTCATCCCTTTGAGATTTTTGATCTATTTCCAAACCTACTGCATAGCGTTACAGTCTTTGAACTATACAAGGCTCCAGACAATATTAAGTCCTACTTCTGAGTAGTGAAACTGATATTGTATAAGAACATCTTGTAGCCTCCAGATAAATGATACATCATAAGTCCTAAAAAGAATGATACATTACGATG
Source organism: Chloroceryle amazona (assembly GCA_027560015.1). Taxonomy (NCBI): domain Eukaryota; kingdom Metazoa; phylum Chordata; class Aves; order Coraciiformes; family Cerylidae; genus Chloroceryle; species Chloroceryle amazona. The sequence goes on along the minus strand of JANHFX010010625.1, from coordinate 48,308 downwards.
ACTGACTTAAGGAAAAATACAATAAAGCTTTAAATAAAACAGGAACTGCTGGAAACCATCTAAGTGTGTACATGCTAAAGCCCATTATACCTTACAGAAATGACACCGTACATTGGAATTACTCTGTAAACTCAGGACTCTTGTTTATCCTTTAAATGCATCTAGTGTGACCAAAGAAGGATTAAACATGTCTTTACTTGTGTTACTGTTTCAAATGGTTTGGACTGAATTATCTTTTGGCAACACTGGGATTTATTAGGACTCTTTGGTCTTATTTATTTGATGACTTGCTTAGTAAATACCTTTATTCCTTTGTGCACTTCTTACTAAATTGTCAACAACAAAACTCTAGAAGATATCTGAAGGCAAGAACTTTTTTTTTTATCAGTTTCTGGAGAAAATAAATCTATACCTTTGTTTATGATTCATGTTTGTTTTCCCATGTTCAGCACTAAAACCCCTGCAATTTCAGGAAGAAAAAATAAGAAAAGTTTAGGCTTCATGTTGTTATTCAATACCAAAATTACCAGGGTTTAAATTAATGCATGAGCTTCTTTAGGCTGGAACCGGTTGGGAAATTCCAGTGAAATATTTTTCATTGGAAAATGACATTTTGGAAATTTCTTGTTAATACAACGAAGTTTTCATGGTGCTATATATTTGTAGATGAAGCCATATGTTTCTTCCCAAATCTGGGTCTGATTAAGCCTATAGTGAATTTGTCAAATGCCATTGGTGAAGTCATCCTTTGCCATCGTCTATTGTTAGGGGAGGCAATGCTCTGGCAATGACTCAGCTGTAAATTGTGTGGATGTGTTTGAATGTGGGGGGCTATTTCATTTTGTTGATGTCAAGGAGAAGAGTTTGGATGTATGGTATGGGATGTAGCTCCTGCCTGTTTGCTCAAGTACCCAAGGAGGGATCCCTCCAGCATAGAGACAAGGGGCACAGCACTTTAAGAGGATTAGCAAATATTGCTGCAGATAAAAATGTCCTTCTGTCCCTCCAGCTTTGTGGAATCAATCAGTCTAAGATGGAGATAACATATACAATTTTATTAGGATTGTCATCCTTTGTGCTGTGCTTATTTATTTTGGGTTTTGGTTATTATCTTCCTATCACCTTTTTCTCCTATTAAGGCTTTTTTTTTTCCTTTTTTCAGAATTGCATAAGAATACATTGCAGATATTTGATCCTAGAATCTTAACATCTCTGTAATAAAACTCACACAAGGGATGTAGTGCAGTACTTCAGTATTTACATAATGGCTTAGTTCTTGATTTTTTTTTTCTGAATTTCTTAATAAGTAAGACAGCTGGTACTGTAAACATCTCTTCATGAATAAGGCCAGACGTGTCATGAAATTCTGTCTTCTACTGCACTTCTTCTGGAGTACTCTTTTTTTTTTGTTTTGTTATAGATAAAATAAGTTAGAGACAAAGTCCCCACCTAAGTTTTCTTCACCTTCAATTCACCCTTTTTAATTGGAAACAAATTTTAAAAGTCTGTATTGTAAGTAATTGGGCAAAGCTGACATCCTGGGAAAAAGTGAGATCTGCTTCCCTTTCCTCATTTTCACCTGCCTGTTGCCTCTAAAATAATAAATGAACCAAAAGAGTGGTGCAACACATGGTTAGTAACATAACTGCATAAAAAGTGAAAGTGCTAATACTGTGAACTGGCTTTGGATGGGAACCAGGAGACAAGCACTGTTGAATTGTCTCTTGGCTCTGAAGCACAGCTACCTCTACATTCTTGGTAACTCATTTGTTTGTGCTCCTCTTGGTTATAAGCCATTTTCTAGTGGTGCTAGGAGGGCTTGTGCCTTCAATATTTGGAAAGCAACAGAGATCAGAACTGCACAACTCTTATTTTTCACTGCAATAAATTGATTATCTGAAACAGTGACTGTGGAATTTGGTTTTACACTGTCACCTTGTATTTAAAATGTAAAAAATTCCAACATAATAAGTAGTCCCTGGAAACTTGCCCATAAAGTACATGCTGCCTGTTTTGTAACATATGAGAAACATAGATCTGAAGAGCCCTCTAACAAGTGGATACATTTCACCTTCACTATGGAGTTGAACTATTGACTATCTTCTTACTGAAGTCAGGCACCGATGAGTGAGATACTGGTAGGATACCTACTTGTTCCCCCCAAAAAGTAGCTGGTATTGAAAAAAGTGCATTAGGGTGACATGGAGAGATGAGGTAAAAGAAATATAAAAGAACACGCAAGACAGAAAGTGCACTTTTACATCATAAAGTGAAGATGTGCATCAAAATCGTATCACATAAATAATATATTTATTTTTTAGATCTCTGTAAACTAAGTAATGTCAAGTGGATGTTTATTGCTGTCTGAATATCAGCAGTATTCTGTTTTCAAAGCCAAGTCCAAATATGTCTTTTTTTACTGCTCTCTTGTTCCCACTGTTATGTGTCATAAAGTATATTTTTTTTAAAAATGATGTAGAGCACACATGGGACAATATAAAGGAGTCTAAAAGGAAGCAAGTCATTTTACATGACCTTTGATGATATAAATTTGGAAGGCACTACAGGTAGTGGGTCTATTTACTCCAGGGATTAGTTGCTTTCATTATGCAAACAGTGCAATGCTGAGAAGCTGAGTCATTGAGGAAATGGGAAGGTTTTGAAAACTGATCCCTCACCACTGACGTACATGTGAGAATATAAATGTTTTTGTCTTACGGGAATAGAACATCTTAATGAATGGAGTCGGAAGGAAATCCAACACAATCAGTAGTACATATCACATTCTTTTTTGTCGTGGCTGTCCAAGTAACTCAACACGTACCAGTTATGTTAATTATAAATCAAGTGCACTATTCAGACCATATTCTGTTACCTATTAAAAATGGTACGTTCTAAGATGCACCCCTCCCTCTTTCTCTCTTATTCAAGGAGGAAAATTAGGTCACTGGGTAGCAAAGACCAAAACCACAGCTTTGTATATGCCTGCCTGTGAAAAATGCAGTCTTCTATGACACTGCACTTCTACCAGCAGAGGGTTTTGCATTTGCCAGCAGGCTGAAGGCATAAACAGACGTTTCTGGGAGGAGATAGTAATATGCACAACAGTTAGTATACAGTTTTCTGAATGGAATAGCCAACATGATTTTAAAATACAAATATCAGTCATTACAAATATTAATTCCACTTTCTGTATATACACTCTGAGGAACTTTTCAGGAAAAGAAGGGAAACAAAATGGCAAAAGACTCTTAATAAAGTCACTGGGAGGATTTGAGAAACAGCAATCTTTCACACTGATATTCAGAAAGGACTTCCCAGAGCAGCCCAGACCACTGTTTGTTGCCTTTAGTGACAAGAGTTTAGGAAAAGCTGAACTCTTTACTGTTCTCTGAGATCCTCATCCAAAGTTCATCTCCAGGGAACACCATTAAAAAATAATCAGTTTCACCTTTTCCTCACTTTCCTTTTGGGTTTTGGCCTACATGTTGTTCAGGTCCTTTTCAATACAGGAACAGAATTACTTATAGATTGTGTGTGCAGAAGCAGCCTATGGTAAAGTTGATTTTTAATCTGTTGGCCCTTGTTTGCAGATTAGCCTTGAGGAATGGATTTGCAAAGCAAATATGGAGACAGTTTTTTACAGGCTTTTACAGTTTTTAAAGTTGCCATGATAATTGAGAAAGGATTCAAGAATGGAGTGGTGCAACAGAAGAGAGAGGTTGTGCTTCTTCTAACATGAGAGCAGCAACAGCTTGTACTTTCTATGGAGTGTCTGGATAAACAGAGCTTGCTCTTCACACCTTGTGGCAATGCTTTTACAGAAGATACTGTATTTTTTTTTGAATAAAGACATTTCTTAATAACAGGAATCAGGGACAAGAAAGACCTCAGAAAAAGCATAAAACTTTTAAAGAAGGTTAACTGCCATGTCTTGCACTACAGAAATGGACAGACTATATATTTATATATTTATTGCTTGTCTTTTATCGATGTGAATCTGAATAAGACTGGAAAAGTGTTGAATGACAGACACTAACTGTCCACAGGCTGAGAAGGATCAGAAATTTTCTCAGAAACAATCTGTACTGGGATGAGAGCATTTCTGACAAAATAAACAAAACAAAACGAAACAAAACAAAACGAATGATCTTGGCCTTGAAGTAGCTGAATATCCCTGTAGGACTTTTACATTGTATAATAGTTCCATAATGTGTAAGGGACGCAGGTAAAGCTGGTGGCTATTATGCTAATAGGACAATATATTTCTTCCAAACAGTGAAACAACCAGATGCCGTCTGTAACCTGAACATAAAACCCTCTTGTTCAGTTTGCAGTATCTACAGAAGTGAGGGTAAAATATTTATCTATAAGCTAAATTCCCCTTAAAAAAATTGTTTTCTCTTGAGATAGCTAGGTTAATGTTATTTCATGAATCCACTCCAGTATTACCTCATAAAAGATTTCTGCCTTACTGCACTATTTAAAAACACGTTATGTTTTGTTGGGAGGAAGGACTTGTTACCTGCTTTACCAGCCAAGATTCCTGAGCACTCAGCAGGATGGTAATACTCCAGTTGGTTTTCAAGCCATGTAGAGACTGGACATTACAGCAACTTTCTGCTGGGCGGTGGTGATGCCGTGACCTGCACCATTCTCCAGGAAGGATGAACTTGGGCTGCTGGGATCCTGTGCTTCCTGGGAGGGGTTGCTGCTGGTTCAGTGCTGGTACCAAGCAGAAGTGGTGCTCACAGCTGGTGCAGCTGTAGCTGCAGGAAACTCTATCTTGCGGGTACAGAAAGGAACTGATCCTTTCATTTGTTTTGGCCCCCTGGAATGAAAAAAGAGTTAATTAATTGTAGTTTAAAAGTGCTGAGCTCTCTTGAGACTTAGAGAATTTGCTTCTTCATCTGAATATTTTCCCATTTAAAGCCTCTTTTTCCTGATAGCATACACATTTTTCAACAACTAATATTTTCCTTTGCTTGGCTATATATACTCTCTCTCCATGTGCTAAAGAAACACGTGCCTGAATAAAACCACACATACCATTTAAGTCAAAATACTCTCCTGTGTACATCTGTTTCTCATTAGATTTTCCCTCTGGTATATACATAAACTTTGCTTTAAGAAGTGTCATTACATTAGTTTGTATTACAGTATTATTTTTCACTCGGCTGTGTACCAATATAGTGGCCAAATACCTCCCTTAGAATTTCATGTGTTTATTTTGAGGATAGAGTTTGACCATTACATATGTTTACAGCAGGTATACATGTTTATATTCACACATAAAAGAAATTAGCATATTTAACCCATGTTCTATGCTAATATTTGGAATAAAATATTGTAAACATAGCGGATATGTGATGTGGTTCATACCTGTATTTTCTTAGCATGCAAAATTTCTCTGTGTGTACAAATATAAGAGGGAAAGAAGGACCATGCCATCAAGCTGATGGTACATCCGTGTCTTCCTGAGCTCTACATCTGCCCCCAGAGTCCTCTTCATTAAAATTTATTTAAACATTGCTATTCTCCTAAACACCTGCACAACCGTGGCCACAAAAGACACTAGAAGAGAATAATTTCTTTACCATTGCCAGTATAATAATATACTGAAATCCCAAATGACTTACCTAGGATGGGGAAAAAAAAATCCTGCATAATAGCAATGAGTTTAGAAAGGCATCCAAGGAACCAGCTGGACTAAGAAAATCAGTTTACTTGAAGTAATAACTGCAAATATCAAAATAGAGTTAAGCTTACCAATTCCAAAATACTGCTTGGAGTCTGCAGGACTCCAAGATATATTGTATTTTACATTTATAGGTGTACATTTTAACATAGAAATGTTCATATCCAATTTACTTACATTACATTTCTACAAAATCTTGCTGATGGTTTTGATTATTCCTTCTTCATATATATTGACCACTTATACTTCTTCAACTCAGTCTCTTAACCTGCATGTTCTGATTTACATCACAATGATATAATATATAATCCTAGATTGCATAAATCCACGTGATAAATTTGACAGAAATATGCTATTCACTCACTATTTATTCACTCAAATATATAGGTCAGCAATATGTTATCAAGATGCTTGTGTTATCCATTTGTTTTCTGTGAACCTTTCATGATTGGTAGTCCCTGAAATATGCTCCAAATGTCTATGCACTGATTGCCATACTGGGGGAAGAAGCGCACTGGGGAGTGCGATGTGTGCCTCCCCAGCCTTTACCCCTGTGGAGCTCTGGCTGCTCAGCAGCAATATCTTGAGCTACACTATAGCCAGGAGAGGAGCCATCCTGGAGTTACTGCTTTGAGCTTTGCATAAATCTTGGCAAGGCCTCCATTGCCTGTCCTTGATTCCAAGAAGGCTTTCACCACAGGATGACTCAAGCTTTCACAGTCACAGGGAAGCAGCCCAGAGAAGAGAGGGAGAACAAGCTGATTCCCATTTACTGCATCCCTGGCCCATCCCAGATGAGAAAAGCAGTGATGGGCACAGATATGGGTTAAGGACAGTTAGAGCACAGCATGCTCTTTTCCCACCATTGCCATGCCTTAGAAGTCAAGAGACAGGAAAAGAAGTTACAGGATGTAATTATACTTGCCCCCCAATCTCCTGGGACGTTGGGAGGGAAATCATGCTGAGTAATACAAAAAGGATGGAAAAAGGCAAAAATGTGCCCCAAGCATGATTATTCAAAGAGCTCTGACCTTTGTGGAATAACGAGTTGGCCTTTAAGCAGATAATTAAGGAGAGTCTTCATTTAAAGGTTGATGAAAAATGTAATATAAATAACAGTGTCAGAATGCACAATGGTGTTGTGTGATTGAATTCACTGAATATTGGATCATGTCCATAATTCATCATAGCATTGTTGCTTGTAAAGAAAATGGGAAAAAAAAAAAAGCTTTGAAATTTTTTTTTTAAGGTAATTCGTCAGGATTTTCTACAAACACTAAGAATTTTATTACTGTGTGTGTTTGGACCTATATTTTTATGAAATCAAAATGAACATGTTCTTATAAATGGTAGTGCACATTCTCAATATAGTCTATTACAAGAGTTTCCTGCTAACCAGGAAATAATTTGAATATAAGTTATTTCAGGTCAGTTTGTGGTCTGTTTTCAAAAAGAGAGGAAAAAATTCTATCATGAAATTATTCATTCTGATAGTTTTGCTTAAATGTGCTGAATGTACACATCAATTTAATATGTTATTTGAGGATTTCCCTCAGGATCATTAACTTGTTAAAAAAGAACATATTCTTACCAACACAAGTAAAGTTTAAAAATAATATTTAATGTTCATTATGTATTTCTGCAAACCCCCAAATATTTGCTTTTTAAAAAAATACAGTAAACTAGAAATGCATTTGCCAGTGGTTTCAAGGTGATTTATACTCTCTGCCTTCTGCAGAAAAATGTTGGTTGTGAAGTTTAGCACATAAAAATTCAAAGTAGATTTTTTTTTTTTCAGTCATCTGGAGAGGCAATCCTTAAATCAAATGTTTTTATAGCCACTGGGCAGAACAAGTTGTTTAAGTTCCAAATGAAATTTCAACCTTCAGTTATATAATTTGCCATAGTCTACATTTTCAAATTGAACACATGAAGCCACAAGATAATTTCAATCTAATTCTTAAACTGTTTTGTGTAATTTTAATATTTCAGTAGGTGGTGCCATAAAACCACGTACAATTGTGCTATGGCAAAATTCAGTATAGTAAAAACTGTTGGCTTCAAATCTCAGTAATGGCAGCATTCAATCCAAATTTATTGTTCTTTGCAGTATAGAAGCCCATGAAAAAGCAAGCCCACAGTAAAAAAAAAAAACAGAGTTTTGAGTGGACTCATGATATGCAAAAGCTGCAAGATCTTATAGGGAACTAGTCATTAGCCTGTAGCCTAATGTAGCTTTACATAGATGTTAAGGCTTTTGCTGATTGTGCATACAAATGCTCATTTGTATTGCTGAGTAAAGACATGGGATGTTAGCAGATTCAGCATTTGCTTAAAATCTGCTAACTCAGAAGTCTAAAAAGTTTTGAACAAAGAGCATTCCTTGTTATAAAAAATATACAAGATGACCACACAGCTTTTTTATATATGGAAATAAAAGAAAATTATAGTATGGCACTGTTAAAGTACCAATGAAACTATGCTTAAAAGGAAGCGAAGATCATCAGGAGAAATGGCTAAACCTAATGTGTTCAGGAACAGCAGAGAAATCAAGATGAATGAAGTACGTGGATTTTCTTAGAAATGTAGTTGTCAAACGCTCTTGAGTTGGCTTTATTAAGGTCAAAATTTGACTGTACTGGGTATCTTTGAAAATACTAATTCAGATGCAAAATATATGCTATGTCTATACTCCTGGATCCTGTTCTCCTTCATCCTACTAAATCTAGCTGTCTACTTATGTACCTATATTAATAGATAGATAGATAGATAGATATGTATGTATGTATCTGTATAGGTACATATGCATACACACAGAGGTATTTGTTGGGCTGCAAAGCATACCTCTCACATTTGTGGAAGCTACTTCAGTCTCATATTGAAAGTGCAGAGAGCAGTGCCTGCCTACTGGAGGGGAAGGGTGAGAGTAAATGTCTGGAAGGGGTTTGTTGACATAGACAGTTTTAGGGTCAGCTGCTCAATAAGCACCACTTCTTAGGATTTGTGGGTGTAATCCAAACCAGCATTGGCAGACCAGTGAGAGTAGAAAATGAAGATGTTTACAGATTTCTACTTTAAAGTTGGGCCTTGCAAGCTGACCTTCATGAGCCTGTGAAGGAAATCTGTGGCTTTTGCTAGGACTTTCTTTAGTTCAGTGAGTTGCAGGCTCCTGTGAAGGTCCCACTAGGTCAGCCCCCTGAATAGATAGAGTATGCTATTATCTAGGCCACTTCCCAGCTTCTGGGTCACAAAACCAGATCCTCCTGCAGATTGTTTTTCATCCTCCTCATAAGCTGAATCTGCTGACAAAAATCTGAAGTCCATTTTCCCACATATATTTTAGGTCCTCTGGACATGATGTACCCTCAGCACGGCCCAGAAACAGAACTTCTGTGTATTCCTGTGTATATTTGGGGGAGGGTGTGTGTGTGTGGAAGAGTGTATATGGACTCTGGCAAATAAATGTAGAGGTTGTGCAAGGCCAAGTACCCAGCTGCTGGCTGCCAGGAAAAAAGACGTGGCAGATCAGAGCTTTCTTGAGCTTGTAACACTCCCCAGCAGCTCCTCATCAGAGGGCTCCTTCTCCATTCCCTGCATTTCCCAGAGAGTGTTAGGTACTGTGTGTAGTCACAAGCAGTTGAGACAAGTTCCATATCAGAGACACGACTGTTCTGCCCAGAAACTGAGTACATAGTGGCCTGGGATATTGCAACACAGGCAAAACATGCTTTTTCAATTTACTGCCATTCAGTTTAGAAGAAAGGCTTGTTCAGCCTTGAGAAGAGAAGGCTCTGGCAGGACCTTACTGCAACCTTTCGGTACTTAAAGGGGGCTTATAAGAAAGATGGAGACAGTCTTTTTAGCGGGGGCTGTTCAACAGGACAAGGGGTAATGGTTTTAAACTAAAAGAGGGTAGATTTAGACTAGATAAAAGGAGGAAATTTCTTACAGGGAGGGCAAAGACTAGAACAGGTTACTCAGAGAGGTGGTGGATGGTCCATCCCTAGAAACATTCCAGGTCAGGTTGGATGGGGTTCTGAGCAACCTGATCTGGTTAAAGATGCTCATCTTGCTCACTGCAGAGGGGTTGGACTAGATAACCTATAAAGCTGCATTCCAGCACAAACCATTCTATGATTCTAACTCAGTACAAAGGAGCTGTGCCTCAAACAAGTTATTTCTGAAACAGGAGCAATGGAGAAGCTTCTTCCTTTCTGCTGCCATTCTTCTGGTTTCTTTTACAGGTAATCATCTCAATGCACATTGAAGCACCATCCAGGGGTTAAGAACCCAGCTAAAAGCTGAAAGTTTGAAAGTTAGAGCTGTCTAAGTGAGGCTGCATGACACAAGGAACAAAACTTATGCAGTTTTGTCCACAGTAGTTTTTAATCTTAATGATGTTGATGCCTGTCTGTAGGTAGGTTGTGAGTACTAACTTAAGAGAATCAAGGTTCTGAAGGTATCAGTTTTATAACCCTGTGTTACTGGCCTATGTTAGTGAAATGTCCCTGATAGACCATCAGACCAATACTACTGTAGTGTGGTTGCTCTTCCAATTATTGGGATGCTGGAACAAGTAGCAAACTGTGTATGGTTGTCCCTTCTGGATGGAGCAGCTTTAGCCTGAAAAGCCCCTACTGCTCTCCATGGCCACCGATGGGACAGGCAATAAATCTGGTATTAGGTCAGGTTTCTCTTCTAATTCTTCTCAGAAAGAAATCTGTTGACACCAGATTTCCGCACTGAACTGCTGTCTGCTGTACAACTGGTACTGTGTCTGCTCATGCTCCTGACAGGGGAACGATATGCTCGAGGCAGGGGGCTGGACAGGCCTCTACAAAAGCACCATGCAGGGCTGGTCAACCAGGCAGGTTGTTTTGCGAGTTGGTTTTTTTTTGTTGTTGTGTTTTTTTGTTTGTTTGGTTGGTTGGTTGGTTGTTGTTGTTGTTGTTGTTTTGTTTGTGTGTGTGTGTGTGTTTTTTCGTTGTGTTTTCTTTTGTTTTTTGTTTATTCATTTTGTTTTGTTTGTGTTTTCTTTGTTTTAGGTTTGTTTGTTTGTTTTTTAGAATAAAACCCAGAATATTTTATTAAACTGATTTTCAGTTTGAAGAAAGTGTTTATTACAATATACCTTTTAATTTTATTTGATCGCGAAGTCAATTTTAAAATTGTCAGTATGAAAATTAAATCTTTTGTTCAATCAAAAATATTAAAAAATCCTTTCCTTAGAAATTTTGTAAGTTCTGGTTTTGATCTAGCTGAAAACAATTTTCTGTTTTCTCAGAAGTGTCAGTGATTTTTAAATAGATACACACCTGAAACAAACAAAATGAGCAGCTAATAAGACTACATGGAAATAAAAATACAAGGTAGTAAAATTCAGCAAATACCTGTATGTTTTACAGAACATTTAAAGAATTGTGGGCTTGTGTTCTGTAATACTATGGGATTAGAGTGCAGTAGAATTGCATGTCCTTCCAAGAGCTTGAATGAGAAGGGAAAATGGAATATTTTCTACTGCCTGGATATTTTAACATTCTTTATACTGACTTATGTCCCATTCTTCCATTGCATTGTCTAAGGAAAATAAATAAATAAATAATCCCCCACAAAACCAAAACACATCTAGGATGAACATGAATACACAATGTTCCATCAATTAGAAAATATTTTTCTCACTAATTACTTGCAGACATATGAACAGATCAAATCTAAACAGGATATTTTCAACTTGAGCCACATTTAGCAGTAATGCAAGTAGACGAGCTGCTCATCTGCTTCTGGATGTCGGTGTTAGAGACTGTAGCAGAAACTCCAGAAGACCAGAAACTCAGTCTTCATTGCTCAGTGTTTTATTTTTCTTAGTGTTTTTTCATTGCAACATGATGATTATTTTTCTGTGGGTAATTTCTTTCATGAGGTGAGCGGTTCTTCTCAAAGAAAAGAATAGAAGAGAGGGATGTTTAGCTCGTAATTCTGTAGCATGGGTATACCAAAGATCTCATAGCATGAATGTCTTTTATTAAGTCTCCTCAAGGTGAGGCATTATGGCATTTCAGTTACTACAACAGATAACTGCAGCTCTCCATCATTGTCCTGCTGAAATCTAGCAAATACTTTGTGTAATTTTTTTTAACCTTTTATCCTTTATTCTTGCCATTTTATATGTTGCTTCATTTTTGTCATTGAATTCCAAAAAGAATTTACCAAGACCTTTATCTCTCAAATATCAATATAAATGTCATATACTGTACTCTTAATGTGGATGTAGGCATTTTGTAATTTCTCCACAAAGCAATGAGAACAGATTTGCTTGTTAACTTAAATACATTTGTAAAATGCATATTACATGTGGGGTTTTTTTTCCTCTTTCACCAGCAGGTTAAAAGTTTTGAAAGATTTTCTCCATACTTTTTTGCAAACAGGTTGTAAGGCTACTGCTCTGCCTTACATGGGCTCCCTGACAACAGCTGTATGAGTGAGAAGATTGCTGGTGTTAAGTAAGACACTAAGGATCAAAATGTATGTGTACTACCTGCAGTCTGCTGCTGGGAGCTGGAACCATGAATGCTTTTGGAACTAACTACTAACAAGAAGTTCTTTCTGTTTTGATGGCCCTCCAGTGATCCTCCACCCAAACAAGGAGACCTGCCCATGGGCTCTGCTACTGGGAAGCAGATGAGAGAAGTTCCTGGAACAGCCTCAGAGAAAGTTTGTTCTTAGGGCTGATGGAAGATTAATGTCAACTTAAGAAAAAAGCAATGTCTAATGGCTTCCTTCTTATGATTCTATTTGTATTAAAATTTATCCTCTTAGCCTGGAGTAGGAGAAACACCAGCTTTCTGGGACTTTTAAGCATAATGAGACTGGTTCTTGGTGTGGCTGTAACCAAATTTCTCTTTGCTGGCACTCTCTAAGTATACTCTAGTGGGATGCCAGCATTTTGTCCTTTCCGTAATGTGATCTGTACATAGACATTTTAATACATACGGTAAAAACATGTGTTTTTCTGTTCTAGTAGGGGTACACTCAACATCGTAAGAGTGCTAACATCAAATTACTTGGTTTTGCCTAATCATGTGCCTCTGACTCAGTCCACATACTGACAGTAACAAATGATTTGCAGGCTTCAGCTCAGAGCAGAGGGAATCCCACTCTTTTGACTCTAAAATATAATGATATTGGATACAAGCGAACATAGAGAAAATATATTACAACTCATTCTTAGACCATACAATTGCAAGAGCCTGCACCCACATGGTGGAGCTGAAATGGACATGCTGGTTTAACGGGGAGTCAGAACTCCTTTGTACTGCTCCTTTGTATTGCAAATTCAGACTGCTGCTCATATGGAGGCTCCTTGGCAGCTTTTTAACAGATAGAGAGAAAAAATGTTTATGCCAATAAATCAAACTCCTCCTTCCCCAGTGGAAAACCCCTTACATCTTATATATTGTCTCTGCATTGCCACTGAAACAAGAGTGGCATGTTGTATGCATTAAGTGTAAGGAACAAATAAAAGCTTCATTGTTAGCCTACATCAGCTGATAGTACATTGTTGTGCTGTGCCCTGCTTATACCCATGTTTACATGCAAGCTGCTTGTGCAGTCTTGTTTCTAGTCAAGTACTTCATATCTGCTTATGAAAATTGTCAGAATTGTTATTGTGTTGCAGACATGATGTAAAACTTTGATTTTTGATAATGAAAAGTGAATGAATGATAACTTTCATAGGCAGATAACTGCTGTGAGAACACGTGATAGCTGGCTGTAATTTTCTGTAGTTTAAATGATACCAACAATAGCTAGCTAGCTAGCATTTCTTCTGTCATGAAGAATTCTTGCACTAAACAAACAAACAAACAAAAAAGGATAAAAACCCCAGTAAATCTTGGTAACTATCTTTGGGACAGTTTTCTTGGAGAGAAAGCTATAACACCTCAGCCATTTTGAATAAAATTCTCTCATTTAATCCTCTGAGAAGTTCTGCTTCCAAGTAATTGGGGCAATAAATCTACAAGTCACTATTTACTGATAATTCTGTGTCCACAGGCTAGGATTTCAAAAAAGAGATAAGAAACTTTGACTGCCAACTCCTGTTATATTAGAGTGGAAGTTAGGCATACAGATGGCTTGTTCCCATCGGAAAGCTGAGTGATAATACTCATGTTCAAATGCCTCTGAGTCACTATTCTCCCATCCACTGCTCAGTCATAATAGAAAACAATATGTCAGTATTCTTCCTGGCTCTATAAGCTTCCTGGAAAATGTGGTTAAATTTTCTCCTTTCTGTTTCCTGCCCACTGGATTGTTCATACAGGTGTTTTCCTTTCTCCTTTTCCTTTTTCATTCATGAAAACTAACTTCCAAAAAATTGGGTAGACAGCATGGATTTTGCAGCGCTAGATTTTAGCTGGGAACTCTAGTGAAGGGGTAGAGAAACAGAGAAACTGACAAAATTCCCCAGGTGTGTGTCACGTGCATGATTTTGAACAGGATTGCCAGGAGTGCAATGACAGTTCTATACCCATTAAACACTCAGACAAAAATGCATGTTATGCATTTAAGGATTTTGTTAGAGTTAGTATCCGAGACATTTAAGCTCTAATAGTCCAGACCATGGGAAAAGACAAAAATCACAGAGAGGAAGATTTACTGTGAATATATTTTGTGAGTGGTAGAATTAGTAAAGTCTAAACATGACTTCAGAAATCAGAATCTGATTCTAATATGAAAACCTTGAAATCTGTACACAGAACTCATGGAAAGAATTGAATTTTTCTGATCCCAGGAGGGGCAAGATTCTCTCATTTGACCTGAACTGTTTACAAAGTAGATGTCAGCATTCTAATTAGTACCCTTAGGTGCAATTTACTCTCAAAGGACAGAATTAAGAAGTTTTAGTATTTCTCTGACCTATTTTAGACTTCTACTGCATTGAGATGGGTTGTGGGCTGTACTCTGTTGCCTATATCGTCATCACTATTTACAAAGGGTTCTTAGGTTGTTTATTCATTTAATCAGCTAAATTTTCCAGAAGGTAATGGCTAATGGTTTTCCAGTAAATAAGAAGGTTTTGTCTCTAAATCTCATACAGAATTGCCTAGTATCATGACTAAGCTCATTAAGTTTCCAGTTTGCAACAATTTCTTTTGCAACTCAGTTTTGGTAAGCAAGACAAAATCAGCATCAGTTTCACTAGATTACTTTCAACAGTGATAACCAGAAAAATCCCTCCAAAACAGGTAGTAGCTTGTTCATATACAGAAATTTTTAATACCTAATTCTATGCTCTAAAGGCAATAATGGCTCTCACATATTTGGGGAAGAAATAGAAATTGAAATAATAAAATAAAATAAAATAAATAAAATAAAATAATTTGCTGAATCCACTGAGGGTCCTAACTTCATCTGGAAGAAAGAAATCTAGAGGTGCTGTTGTTCATGGCCTAAAATGATTCATAATGAAGAATGACATCACTGAAAAAGAGACTTCATTTTGAATAACTGTCAAGCCACTAATTATGGCTAAATGGTAGGAACTCATAAAAAAAACCCAACCTAAGTTTGACCTCAGAACAAAATCCTTAGTACATCAATCTGTGATGCAATATCCTGATATGGATAGAATTTTTAAACGTGTATATAAACCCTGTTTTCAACAGGGCATAAAGGTCATCTCTGCAATGCACTCATAAATTGATTTTATAAGTCTCATCCAAGTTTATTAGTGAACTATACTTCTAGGCATAACAAAGCACAGGCATGGGAATGAAAACAGTTACTGACCATGCGGTCACTATGGTATTTGTTGTTCTCTTTAAGTTGCTTTTATTGCATACCACCAGACTCCTATTTTCTCCTTATAAGTATGTCTCTTTTTCAGAGGAACATCAATAAACTTGTTTTTTCCATTTACTGTACTTTAAAGCTCTCTGTGTTTAATAAGAAATGGTCATTAATTATTTTCTGACTAACACTGTGGTCCTTTGACTTCCTGAAAAGTGTAAATAAAACCTTGAGGCCAAATTATAAGTATTTAATTTCACTGGAGACATCATAGAAATGTAGGATCATTAAGGTTGGAAAAGACCTCCAAGATCATCAAGTCTAATCTTCCACCCAACACCTCCATGACCACTAAGTGTTACTCAGGGTAACACAGCTATTTAATGTTTGAAAGAGTAGACCTCTGTGGCATTGTTCATCCATGCTTGATCACCCTGGTTGCAAAGTCATGGCTTTTAGCTTTTTTGAGAGCCAAGTTTAATTAGTCTGTGTCAGGGACCAAAGTCACATACAGTGTAAGTGACACACAGAGTTTCTTTCTTAGTTCTTTAACATTTTCAGTGGATGAAACACTGACTTGTGATAGCTATGAAGCACTTGCTATTGTCTCAGAGCACAAAGTTGCTTGCTGCTTTAAGTTGGTTTTGAGTGCCCGCCCAGCTGTATGGTGCAGTTGGCAAGACAGACCCATGTAGCATGAAAAAGGCTTGTGAGTGGGCACAAGTACCCACTATCAGCTGTGTCACTGCTGATACAGGAGAGGAGTTGAGAGAAAGCAGTAGGTTTTGTAACTATTGCTTATCTTTGATGTTCTGGGCTACTTTGCTGCCCAAGGCTCCCAACTAAGTGACAGTGCTGTACTCCTTTCCTCCTCATTTTACAAACAAAGTTCCTTATCTGCTTATAAAATGCAATTAGGTAAGAGACTGTTCAAAGATCTAATCAATATTTCTAAGCAAATATAATATCAGTGGTACTTATTAAACATCCAGAATCAAATCAAAAATGCTACTGAAACAAAGAAGAGCAATGCAGAATAATCTTCCCTTTAGGAAAAATACTATACAATTTGCTAGAAGAAGAAATTGAAACTTTATGAAGCTTTCAAATCATTTGACAGTATTTAGAAGAGAATTAATTATATTCAAAACACAAAATTCTGCAAACTTCTTGAGAAAAATTCTGTCCAAAGCTGAGACTCTGTGTTAAATAGTATAGCCTTTTACACTAATCTCCCTTCATACAATTATATTTCTGTATACCTGTCCACAGTTTCTCCTCCTTACATTTTACACTGATCTTTCCTTCTGAGCTGCCTCATATATGCTAAACTAAGCTGTACATGGTAGTTACTTTAAGTTTACTAATTAAATAGTTGTTTAGTTGTTCTTCCCTTCATGCTTAGAGCTGATGTGTTCCTCTGATGAATCTGTATACACAAGAAGAGCCAAGCAATAAAATGTGTACACATTAGTAAAAAACAAACCAAATCAAACTAAACCAAATGAGATAAATGGATAATGTACTTAAAATGAAGCATTAAGACGTAATCTTTACTCTGATGAAGTTTCATCCGGCTGCTCCTTGAATGGCAGGCCTTCTTATCTAATGAGCAGGTCATTGTACTGACAGTTGCTAAGTATTTGTACAGTATTGCTCATACTCATAATTTCTTTCCAAAGGAAGTGAATCTTTACATTCTGCCACAAAAGGAGGATATTGCCACTTTCAACCCTTTTCTCTATAATGGTGCTGCTCCATTATTTGAACATGGATGGTAAAATATAACTTGTAAAACTCTTGCTTATAGGCTCTTCTTTTTGTTTCTCATGTCACTTTTGTTCCCTTTATGTCCCAGATGTCATAACTTCTTTGCAACTATATACATATGAGTATATCTCTCTATATCCGTATCAGCTAAGGTATTAGAGATCACTGTGATGTAATTGCTTAGAGACTGACAAACCGAGCCAGTTTTAAAAGATAAAACTTCAGCAAATTAATTAATTAATTATTTTTTGCTAATGGTTCTTTCTTATGCATCATTAATTATTGCTACACATACAAAAAGTTCAGACATTAACACTTATATTTTGAATCAGCTGTAATATACAGTACCATGGAGATGACACCATACAGCAAGTGCAGTCCTTATTGATTTGTAGTCCTGGAGGTAATCAAGCCAGGTGATCAAGCTTGAGATCTCTTTGATAAGCCTCAAAGCAGGCTGTCTTCTTTCATCTCTGTCTTTCCTCTTTTTACTGCTCTTTTGCCTCTCTCCCAGAAGGGGTGGTCTTCTCTGCTCCTTATGCTACGTATTTTGTCATCTGCCAGAAACTCTTCTTGTGCATTTGGCAGGATGTCCTGCTTATTTGCAGTCTCTCGTGCTTGTCTTGTCCTGCAGCAACTTTTGTGTCTCCTGTATGCAGCTACACTCATTGCTTCCCCCTTGGCAGTTAGACTGCTCATATATTTATGTGCCATCACAATGTTATGAAGTGTTCATAGACTGTGTTGGTGATATTATTTTACTATATTTATTCTCAGATCCAAGGTTGTCTCATATTAGCTATATCCTGACTAGTGCACTTTTAATTTGTATGTGTCACAGGCCTGTGTTTCATCGACCAGCCCCATGATTTCAGCAGTAGGAATGGAGCATTTTGCCTCTTTGCTGAGGCAAAAAATATGAATACTTTCACCTAAGTGTGCACAGGTCCTTGTCCTACCACATTGCTTAAGATAGCACAAAACACGCAGGTCTAATCTCAGATCTTCTGTTTTGAGTCTTTTCTACTCCTGGCATTACAGAAATTACTTACAGCAAGGTGAAGGAGTGGATTCCCGCTGGTGGAGAAGGAATGTCAGAGGTGTGTGATGGAAAATAGGGGGTAGTCCTTTATCACCTCTATAGCTCCCTCCACTTAAACTCCTTAAAACCCTTCTCCCAGGAGGGTGAACATCATCATCACTGTTGACCTGAGACTTTAAATCTATTACCCACCTCAGGACAGAAAGCAATTGTGTGGCTGGGTCAGAAGGTGGTTGCAGGCTTCCAGTGTCCTGGCTGCATCACCATACAGCCCACCCTTTTCTAGGCCTGATGGGCTGTGACTGTCTTCCCAGGGTGACATGTCCTGCTGACGGACAGGGAAACTGTTTGTAGAAGAAGTTGTTCAAGTGCTGTAAACTTCTGGATGTCTGCTGATTGCCAAAGACTCCAGCATTTCCTGCTTACATGCTGCATGAGCGTGCAAGAACACCCTGAAGTTACACTGATGCAACTAAACAGAAATTTGGTCTGGTATCTTCTGGGAAGGCTCCTACTCTCAAATAAATAGCAAAGTCCCTTTATGTGGTATTGTTTATGTGGTATTGTTTATGTGGTATTGTTGCTTTATGTAATGAAATTCAAACTAGCATGGCTGGACATGGTGTGCTTTTGAAAACATAGGTGTGGAGGAAGCCTCCTTCTTCCCTTTCACTGCACATGCTTGAGGGTTAACCAGAGTGGTGCCTCAGACCTGTTTGGGAGAAGTGACACATCCAGGACTGCTCCTGTGCTTCAAGTGAAGCACAAGTTTGAGATACTGAGTTGGATTTGAGCACCATTCTGGTGCAGGTGAAAGCATGAATGTGCCCAGTTTGTGGGCAATAGGCTCAAAAACACCAAGAAGAACATCATGGAGGACTCACATGCATGCTGCACATTCAATTTCCAGTCAATGTACAGTATCTGTTGTACTTGGTCTTTTGTCCAAGGGGAAAAGAACCAAAGAACTAATTCCGTGCTTGCTAATGCTGTCAAATTGACTGAGAAAACAATGGAGAAAACAACTTGGGAGATTGCAATAGTGACTTAGAGAGAAAACTGATAGAAAAATTCAGGTAACCCCTTCTGCTTGATTCATCAGCAACCTTAAACCCCCAGAGCTGGTCACAAACAAGAGTGGCTCACAGAAGACATGATTATGTTCATCCAGGTGAGGCTGGTCAAGAGTCTCAGCTGCAGGTTGACTGTGTGTTTGTTACTATCTAGGAGGAAGCTCTGCTGACCGTTGTCTTCTCAGTTGTCTTTTCACATGTTTTGGTTTGTTCTGTGGTTGCAAATTGAAACCTTTTTTTTGCATTTGCTCTCTGGAGTTTGCAGTCACCACGTGAACCAGATGAGCAACAAAAGATTCACACCCTCACAGCCCACACTAGTGTTAGGGCTCTGTCATGTGTCACTTTTAAACATCAGCGCTTTTGTTAATCTCCACAAAGGAGGAGAATAAGCAAAGACATTTGGAAAAACATTAGAGTTCTGCAAGATGCAATGTCAAATAAAATCAATTACATTGACTGTGAGTGAGACACTGCTTATCTCCAAATACTTATCCCTATGTAGAAATAATCAAAACCATGCCAGATCATTTGCAGACTCTTCTATAATTGGCCAGAAAACTTTCTAGTGGATAGTAATAGCTAGAAACTGCTTATTCAGTCTATGTTTGCTTTATTATTTTTGGGTTTAAATTAATTAGACATTTCAGTAAATATTGACACAAAAAAAAGAGAACATTATTATAATTCCTCTTTGCTCACATAAATCTGTCTTCCTGTTCTCCCTGAAATGGACATCTTCTTAAATTGTTTCTAAGAGGCAAGTACACTTGAGTTGCTTTGATGTAAAAAGTCTTTATGTATGATATAGACTATGCATTGACAGAAACTTTAAAGGATTATATGGCACTTAATTTATGTTCCAGAATAATTGAAGGACTAATGAGAGAGAGAGACACTTTCTTGCCCCAAAGAGCAGTAATGACCTGTGTGGATCCCCAGGACCCAGATGCATACACTGAAATATTTTCTTAAGGACTTCTGCTTTGGAGTCACTCACTTCCAGTTTACTCTGCATTTCCTAGATATAAAGTAATAGTACAACTGAGCTGTTTGGCTTCCCTTGAAAGACCTTGTGAAGGCACATGAGAAGGTATAATTAAAATAGCTGAAGGAGAACTCATTCTCACAGGCATCATTAATTAATTCAGCATTTAAGTTTGACTTGAGCCAATTTCAAAGTATTAAATGAAAGTAATTTGTTTAGTCTGGGAAGCACATGTAACAGTTTGATTTGACATATAAGGAACAGATGCTCACCCCTTTTCAGCATTTCTCTTTGGAAATCTCACCTCTTGAAAGCAACTTGCATATAGAAAACAGTTGGACATTTTAATGTCTCACCCTGAGATTGTGTACTCAGTGACTCCAGAGCAATGCTGCCCCTACCTGAGAAGAGTTTGAGGAGATCTGTACAGAGAGAGATGAGGTGGAAGAGTGTGTTCAAAGAAGAGGCCTAAGAGCAAGGTGTAACTCTACACCTATAACTCTTAAGTAAAACCAAGTTGAGACAGACTGGTGCCACTGTGCCATGGAAGAGACTGAGGTGTTCAGTTGTGCCCCCACATTACCTGTTTAATCTGCCCTTGCTTAAAGGATAAAAGAGTGGTTTGGTAAGATGCTTTTTTTGTGCACTCACCTCCTTTAGATCTCAGCCAGCAAAATTTTGGATTGCAGAGCCCTCACTGCACTTGCACACGGCAGGGAATGATGACATCCCAGCATGGCTCCCACCTGGGCTGGTAGTGTTAACATTTGCTCTCACCTTGGGCTTCTCCTGCCATCAGTGGACAGAGTTAATCACCAGGGACTACACCCTAATTGAAGTGAATCTTTTCCCATTCGTGGTATAACGACTGCAAGTTATATGCAGTCTTCCTAGGTCCAAGTCAGCTAACTTGGCTAGGCACAGTTGTGTTAAGCCCAGAAATGCCTGGCCATATTTTAAAGTGGAGGCTGCGTGTCTTTAATAATTGTACTCTTTGCTGCCTCCTTTCCTCCCTGCACTCTTTTTCAACCTGCTGGTAAATACTGGGTTACATTAACTTTCTGTTCTCTTCTCATCCTGGCATTTAACTCTGCTGGTACAGTGTAGCAGGCTGAGGGAAGATTTTGCAATACTTAAAGCAGTTTAGGATAATTGTTCCCACTGAGAGATTTCCATCTGATAGGAAATATTTATTAGTTATTGGGCATCCTGTGCAGAGACAATAGAAAAAAAAAAAACAACCCCACAAGTCTCATCTCTGACCTTATATTTCATAAAAGAAATGCATTTATCTCTCCGGTTGGTATCCATATTTCAGGCCAGGTGGCAGTGGGAGCAGCTGCAGGTGCATGTATATCACACCAGCATTTGTTTCTTCTGTTCTCTCCTCTGCATTTACCAGATGAATACATGCCGTCTCACAATTTCAAGATGGAAAGGAGAACTGACTTGAGAAAATCAGCATGATGAACAATAGCTAGTTTTGGCACCTCTGGTAGGAGAGCTTACCATTTCCCTTAAGCCCATGCCCTCAATTAAAGAAGCTTAGCAAAAGCTTAAAGACTATCTGAGCTCTCTTCTCCAGACAGGACAAGCTCAGGAAGCCAAGCTTTATGGATAGGAAAGCATGTCTAAGTAACCCAGCAGAGACTATGCTGTACTTAGTAGCCAAGAAGCTCAGAGATCACAGATGTGTGTTCATACTTTGAAGATTTGAAGTTGCTGAGATCTTCACGTGGGTCGAATTTGCAAGAATAGTTTGCATTTTTCTTTTCTAGTCCGACTGCCAATCAAACACCTAGTCTGTGTTGTTGCTTCCAGCGATGGCAAATTTACACTGATCTGAAAGGAAGATGAGCAGCTTTCTGACTATGAAAGGCTTAAATCAAAGCTCAGGAAGAAAAAATACAAAGTTCTTCATTAGCAACAGTGGGCTTTGGATCAGACCCACTGTCTACTTATTCAATTATACAGTGTTATTAGGAGAAAAATTGCTTCCTGGCCTCCCTAGGAGGTAAAATTTAAGCCCTGCAGCCTGAGGTTTTATTCTCCCATTTTACCATAGTTCGCATAGCTTGCCAGAGATTGAATTACTTTTTATGTTACTGCTTTCCAAGCGTTCCAATCCAATTCTTCAAAACCCCTGCTTAAATAGTAGTGTCCCTAGTCTCTTCCAGATTATGTAGAGCACAAATTAATCTTTATTTCAGGGATGCATGGTGTACATTTGCCAGGCGCTTTTTTGTTCTCATTCTGGAAGTAAAATGAAAGGAAGAATGTTTCTATTTTTTTCTGTTGTTGTTCTACATATTTCAAAATTGAAAAAAATCACCATGCTTAAAACTAATTCACTCACCTTTATTTACATGATTGAAATCCAGATTGGGAAGTTTAAAGCCACATGGCAGTGTTTACTCACTCAAATGCCTTCAGTGTCATTGCATGTATGAAGGTAAAAGGTTTTTAAGTGATGTCATTGCAAGTCACTTTGCAGAAAAAATATCTGGCATAACTTCAACAACAAGTATGTGGGATGTGTATGTGATCCTTCAAATTTTACATCTTAAAATAATTAGTTCTTGTTTTTTTTCCTGTTACTTATTTGCACATAGACAGTTCAAATTCTTTCTTAGAACACAATCTCATTACAGAATTTGTACAGATGATCTACATGCTCTTCTAATCAATTCCATTACCAAGAGGCCATGTGTAAAGGATTACTAATTTTTCCCCTTTTTTAAACCTCTTTTCATATGTTTCAATAGCACTATGAAAGTATTTAAATAGGCATATGATCAGGAAGCTTATCTTTTATCTAGAAAAGTTATGGGCCACACGGCACTTAATGTCTTTCTTAGTTTTGTCCACTGGACAATGGAAAGGACAGACCAACTGTGTGAGAATACCTATTTCAAAGATAGTATAAATTCTAGTGACAGATTTGTATGCACTTGTATGTTGCCTTTTCATGTGTCCATTACCTACTGCAATGAGTCTGCTCTCTTCTGAGCCTAAAGGAGACAATGCAGTACTCACAAGGACAAAATGGAAATGGCCTACAAAGATTTGCCTGGAGATCACAGAAGGCCAGAGGCAGATTTGGGAAGGGAGGTCTCTCAGAGGGTTATCTCCTGCTATAGACACTGGCTCATCCATTGTCACTGCCAGCCTCGTGACTGTGCAGCAAGGCAAACAGGAACAATGTGGAGGAGGAAGGTGGGTGCAGTCAGGAAAAGCGTTTTCCCACTTCAGCTCATCTTTAGTTTTTTATTGATAGCTAACTGTTCTGGAAAAATAATTTCTGGAGCACATAGAGAATCATGAACCACAGAGGTATTAGCAGTAACATGTCCCCATTCAGGACTGGTGCACTGATGACAGTTCTTTGGCAAAACAGAGGACCCCACAGAAACCTGCATTGGCAGCTCCTATTTTGTTTCTAGTATGTCTCAATTTTCTGTGGTTTGCAAGTCCTTTTAAAAACTCTCAGTAGAGAGTGATGTATTATAATATGAAGATCATGTGTATTATTCTGAGAAGAATTTGAAAGCTCAATCCACTAGCACTTTGCATAATTTCCCTAAAATATGTGAATACCAATCAAATTTTAGTGGCTGTGTGGTGTTAGTGGGTATATCTTCAAAGAGAGCTCCCTCACTGTATTTACATTACTTCACACTCACGTGAGCAAGTATTTTCCAAGGCAGCATGGTTTGCCAGTTAGCACTGTTATCAGATAAAGCATGGTAGAAAGAAAAAAGAAACAATAGCTAAAGTAGTAGAACAGAGTCCAGTAACAATGCTGACACCCTAGTCAATATGCTTGCTCTGCCTTTGCAAACGTTCATTTGCCTTTGCTTAGAAATATGAGAGATATCAGATGTTTGTGTGTAACTCACAGCAGTGACTTGAAAAATGGAGTGGACAAGTATGGTGATCAGACTGGTGACAAGAGAAGCAAACTGCAAGTCATTTCAAGGACAGCTTGTAAGCAAATTAATTTAGGGCTTCTGTATTTTTTTCATAGTTACATACTATGAGTACATTATAAAACTCTGCGTATACAAAATCTTGGGCCTAATTCTTGTGAAAATGAGACCTGATTAAGCCATTTTAATGTGGTAAAAGTTTCTTAAACTGAAAATGAATTATGACTGTGCGTGTCTCCTACTGCTGGAGCTGTCCTGAAGTGTACAGAAGAGCTCAGGTCTGCATGTGGCTAAATATTAAGAAACAAATGTTTATTTTTTTGATAGCCTTTCTAATTTTAAATATCATTGCAGAGAACGTGATGATATTTTGCCCTGAGGGAACTGAAAAGCCTATCAGGAACAAATTTGTAGTAAACTTATATGTGTAGTGGTGGGCATGTTTTCAGTAAGATTATAAATGTCAGTTGCTGGTCCAGAACAGGTGGCACTATAAAAAAATTGGCTATGGGAAATGAATACTACTTACTAGGAAAATATCCACTTTTGCAGATTTGGAATAACTGTTGCACAGCTGATATGTGAACTAGTGGTACTTTTTAATGTGTTTTCCTTAAAATTGCTTTAAGTTCATAGCTACAGATTTTCCCCTGTTACTGTTTGGTTTTGTGTTTCTTTTATCCCATGGTTTAGTGTATCAAAGCTTAGAAAGTAAGATTTGAACCATTAAAGAGTTTTTATGTGTACCATCTTGGCACTTGGATCAGTGATGGGAACAGTTTAATACTGCTATTACCCCTATTACCCCGTTAATCACAAAGGAGTTAGTGTGGCTTCAGACTGAAGCAAATGTAGTCAGGATGGGGTCTGCATCCACGCAGTACCTATGATAAATGATTTTCTGGTTGGTTTACATCACAGATTTCCCCTGGGCTTGTTCTTCCCATTATTTTATATGAGTAGTATATGAATAGTAATAGACTGGTTACTGAATTCTACTGATTATCTTCTCCAGCAAGAATGATTTTCCTTTAAACTGAAGGTGACTAATAAACTGAATCCCTGTACTCGTGGTGATGGAAAGCTTCTCTTCCAGGAAGTCTTCAGATCTCCTAATTGTTTTATTTTTAGTGGAAATTTACCAGTACGGCACTGTCTCATGAAGGTCAAAGAAATCATGTGTCCCCTGTGTGATGCAGCTGATGCCATTGATCCCCTTATAATATATTCTTCAGGCTGTGTAGCACAAAATGTACTCCAGAGGACACAGGTGAGTAAAGTAGAAATAAACACATGAACACAACAAATGAAAAAAACATTAATGCTCTTTTTCCACTTTTTTTTTTTATTCTGCTGTAGAATCTTTAAGATTCTTCTACCCTAGTTGATCCTCAAAGAGCAAGACATGGTTGACTAGGCAAGACCAGTCTGCCATCATATCAATGAAAAATGACAAAAGGTTTACAAGACTCCTTAGCATACACAGATCTGAAAAACTGGCCACACATTTCCCTGGTAAAACAGGCCTGGTGCACCTTTCCAGCCCAGAATCGCTCACTCCCTTGGCACCTCTGGGACATCCCTGTGCTGCTGGTACAAACAAGAAATCATGGTATCTTTGAAGAGTTCAAAGTTAGCCCTGTGGACCACATGACTTTTTTTTTTTCTAGCATCCCATGACTTCACAGCATTTCCTTTATGAACCAGAGGTGCCTTTCAGAAGCCAATGACCAGGAATTATGTGAGGATAACTAATATAACAGCTTCTCTATACCATCCCCCCATTTCTCATCTGACTGCTACTTCAGGACTGGAGCACATGACACACATAGCTACACAGATCATCACAAATCCATTTGTGATATAAGTAGTTACTTTCTTACCATGAAGTTGGAGGTGTTTAGATCTTTAAATTACTGTCCTCTCATCTCTTTCTTACCGGGCTAAAAAATAAAAAAAAAAAGAAGAAAAGTTTTTCAGTTGGTCATTCAGCCTTATTCACTTGCCATGGCAATTAAACAGCAGCTCAGGGATATGAAGAAAGCTACTTGTCATGCTTTATCTGTTTCAGTTACACACGGCTGGCAAGGACTCCTGCTATTTAAAACAGATTCATGTAGGCTGTTCGGCACCTTCCTTCCCTTCCTTCCTCCATGTCCTTCCTTCAGGGTGAAATGGCATCTGGGGTGTGGGTTCTGTGACACTGCTGCTAGTGCACTCCAACCTGCAAGCAAGATTTAACCTTTATCAGGTGCTGTGACTGAGGTTAGTAACAATACAAAATGGTCCCAGCAGGATCACTGAGAAAGCATGCATATAATAGACCTCAAAACACCCACAGTGGGCAAAGCTCAGGAAATTCCTGGCCTTAAAGATGACCTTCTCAGTTTCATGTAATGAAAGAAAGAAAAAAAAAAATCAATTCCATCCCAGGTATTATAATCAAGATTATTACATTTAAGAGTAGATTGAGTTCTTTCCTTGCATTCAATTGCCTTTGTTGAGAAGTGATATATTCTGGTTCCTAGCAGCACACCACTGTTTACGCTGGTTACTAAAGGAATAAATTGTTCTAAGGATGCAGATGTCCAAGTAGTTAACATTATTGCCTACAGCTATTGCCAAGGAAATAGGAAAACCTGAGTTACTCTCCTGAAGAACAGTTTGTTAAGCTATATTTCTTACTTATGTCATCCTTAGTTTTCTCCCTTTATACAACATCTCTCTGTGATGTTGATGGGTACTGAAGCCTCTGTCCAAAGGTCACAGCTGGTGACAGAGCTTTTGTGTACTATAGGATGTAAGCAGTGTGTTGCCCCTCTGGGGCAACGAGGGACCTGCTCAGGGGCCTGTGACTGTAGACAACTCCATTTTTATTTGCCCAGCCTCAACACCATAAAAACAGATAGACTTTAAGTCCAGGTACAATTTCTAAAGGTGAAATTTGTCCATCTGAGCACCCAAATCAGTCCCTTTGTTGAAAATCACTGATGGTCACATAAAAATATTTGACAAATTATACAGCAAGCATATGACCTCTCTTTTCCAAAGCTTTTTAAAAAACACTTCTGAGCTCAATAATTATATATATTTTAAAAATGCTAATACCAGATACTTCAGTGCCTTTTAAGCTTTTTGAGTGTATGAATATTATTTTTTATTATTATTTTTTAGGGAAAGAGGCACATCGTCAAGTTAATAAAAAAAATTCCACTTGACTTCTGAGGATATTTTACTGATTTCTCAGGATGTTTATGGGAATAACAGTTGAAAGGAGACATAAAAAAGAGAAAAGTATACCATGAAAAATATACCAAATTTCTGTGGTTTACACTGTGGCAGTTTGTGCAAAGTTCTATGACATCCTCCATTCAGTTCATTTGCTGATTGTTTCCAAATGAAAGATACAATATATTGACGTTATATAGAATTTTTGCCTGTTAGTTCATCAGGCTAAGAAGAAGCCTAGACAACATCAGTTGGTAAAAATTAAAAATGGTTTATGCTATTTTTTCTATTTTTTTCCTTTTGACGCTTGTAAGAAGTTTGCAGAAGCCTTTATATATATATTTAATGTATGTAATATATAATAAGGTATTTTAGCTGATGTTTTCTACATCAAAACTTAATTTTCATTGTCACTCATTAGTGAGATGCTGCTCTGCATGAGGGAATACGTATTCATCTCCCCATCACTGTAACCCAGCATCAAAGGTAAAAAATCAGGCAGCAGGTGAACTAAAATAAGGAAAAATTTTGTATATAAAAAAATACTGTAAAGGCAGGAAATTTAAAGTTGTGCCTAAAGTTAAAATATAAACAATCAGAAAGTTAATATAAGCTTGGATCTCTGAAGCATATGCAACATTAGAAATGAAGTATGAAAGGAGATTTGATTCTTCTTATTTTTATACCACTGGAAGCAGAAATGGTCTTGGTGCAACACCAGCAATATAACTGAGAAATGGGACTAAAAAGATTAAAAGTCCTAAGGTTGAGACTCTTCAGGGGGGACCAGTACAGGGACAGAAAGCTGAGTGTGCTCAGTGCCTTCCTTGCTGTGGCGGTCTCCCAGCTCACATTCCCTCCCCATGGAAAACACTTACCTTTGTGACATCTTTTGGATCTTTCTCACCTCCAGTGTTCCCTAGAAGATCAGACAGCATGAAGACAAAGCTCTGGTGCATCCAGTTGAGCAGTCTGCACATTCAACCACTGGCACCAGTATCCACCTGCCTTTAGTTTGTCTCCATGTACGAGCCTTGATAACATAGACTCTGATAGAGGATCCTATTTAGAACTCCAGAAATTCATCTGGAGAAATGGAAATCTTTCCCAATAGATCTTTGCTGTGTAGTAGAGAAAGGACTTCTTCACCGGAAAAAACAAGAGGTGCTAATTCTTGTCACCATCATGTCCTTTTAAATCAAGGCTGCCCTTTTAATAATAGGGAGTGTTGTTGAGATGAGATTTGGTTGATTGGCATCAGTGCCAGACTGCACTAAGGTTGCCATGCCCAGAGACGAGACACTTAAAAAGCTTGTCTTATCTAGAAACTACTTTTGGTGTAAAATTCGAGGGAAATATTGACTGAAGTGAGTTCAGAGACATTGTTTGGGAGTTTTCTCTGCCCTTGCTGATAGCAACAACCTGTGGAAGAAGAGGTCTGAGGTAACCAAAGAGTCTCCAGATGTAGGCCTCCATGTCTGGCTTACTGAACAATTTATTCATGTATGTTTTATTGTGGCCACTGGTGTCAATAGCTCATGACTTTATGACTTCCACAGAAATGGTTCTTCAATTTCATCAGTAGATCCCCTCCATTCCCTTTTCTAAAGAGGGAAGACTGAGCTGTTTTGTCTCAACCCCCCCCCCACCTTTGCTGCTACTCAAAGGACCAAGTAATCGCTGAAAACAATGATTTACAAGTTTGCTGGTAAAACTTAGGTGTATTGCCAGATGCCTGCTTGAACAAACTGTGAATCCTTTTTGCAACGAGACAGGAGAGGTTCAGTGCTCCTGATTTACATATGTACCCCTTTCGATCTGGGCTAGGACAGCTACAAACAAGCCTTCTTACTTAGAAACAGCCTTTTCTACCTACTACTGCTGAATTTTCTGTAGATGTACCCACCAGGTCACACAACAGATAACTGTTGATTTCACTGAGACTTTGTCAATCAGAAAATTAGACAAAGCATAGGTCTGTTTGGGGAATGAAGGCTGACTGCCATAGCAGCTGTTTTTCCTGGCTTGGATAAAAATGTTTGTTCTCCCTTGGATTCCTGCTTTAGACTGGGGGTCTTCTTAACACTAGGGTCAATACCTACACATAAAGTGCAATGTAGGGACTGTGAGGACTGAAGTATGATGCATATACAGTAACACAGAGACTGCTGTCCAGAAAGTTTCCAGGTCATGTGTTAATGGTGCATTCTGGTATATGTATGCAGACAACCATCTCTAACAGCCACAGCTACTATGCCCATAGAGCTGTGGTTAAAATGTCAGCAACCCAACACATACTTCAGCATCGACTTCAGCTCAAAGTTGCCATTTTCTTGTATATTATTGCTTTGGGGCTAGAATTACTTGATGCCAGACCACATGCTAAGAACACTAACTTCCAAGCACCTCTTCTGCTGTGAGTATCTGAAACATAAAGACCCAAGGCTTCAAGACACGTTTTGATTTCTGTTGTGCTGGAATGAAAGTAACTACTCCAGTTTAATGAGCATAACTGGGGGAGAGCACTTGGGCCTTCTCAGAGCAAACTTCTAAGAGTCATATTGAAAATAAAAAAAAAAGGGGATCTGTCACTTTGCTCCCTGTTCTCTTCTGGGTTTGAATGGCTCAGGCAGAATGTTGAAAACTTGTCACTGGTGATTTTGAAATAGTGAAAAAAAAAAAAAATTTCTAGACTTTATAAAAATAGGGAAGATTTACAGCAGTGAAAAATAAAAAATGCTCATGGTATTAGAGAAATATTACCTTATGGGCTAAACATAATTAAAGCCAGTAATCCTGTTTAGTATCTTACTTGAGGATAAGAGGTGAAGGACACTGGCTATCTTTCACCACCAATGTTTTATGTACCTTCATCTGTAGACAACTGGTTTTGAGTTCATCATCATTCAGCAGTAGAGTAGATTTAGGGAGGTGACATAAAGTGTATCAGCCCATAACTTCATGACAAAATGTATATGCTGTTGAGAAAGCTGCCAGAATGGAGCTTGGATTATTCACAGGTCATTTCCCCATAGGGAAAGGTTTTGGAGCTATGACTGTTATTTCAGATTCCTTTTTCCTGGTCATGTGGTTTTGCTCAACACATAGCTCATTCGTTTGGGTAGTGCATTGGTTGGCAGAATATTTCTTTAAGCAAATGTTATTTCCAAATTGGAGGTCATGATCTTGGAAGTGCAAGTGGAAATGGGGTCATGGGAAAATCTGAGAATTGCTGGAATGTGGTGAAAGCAAAGTAATCTATATACATTTATGTTGACAGCGACCACAAAATGGTTCCCTGAGGAACTCAGATGAAGTTATCACAGAGAGTAGTAAGGTAAAACTGACATAAACAGCTCAAGGTTTGGGCCTGCTGTGCTTTAGGTAGTTCAGCTGTCTTAAATCTAAACCATGTGCTGAGATACCTTTCTAATCACAGAAATCAGGCTTTGTGGGGAAGTTTCCTTTGAGTGTGCATTGGATACCATTGCTTTCGGGCAAGAAACTTCCTTTCCTCATAGTGAGAAAAGTTTCACATACCGTATGGTTGTCTACTTTTCATCAGAGGGCTCTTCCAGTCCTCAAAGTTTACATGTGGAAAGACTAAAACTAGAGGAGAAGGAGAAAACATGCCTGCTATGTCCAGATCCTTAGACCAACAGAAAGTTTTTCACATATTTTGCATACTAGGAATTTACAGCAGTACAAAGCTAGGTGTCTGTGTTGCTGCAGAACTGGGGCTGAGCTGCATGATTGCCTCAAGAAATCTTGCTGCTACAGGCAAGCTGGCAACTGCCTTGAACATGTGGGTGACATACATTTGAAGGCAGATGCTGTGTTGATCCTTCTGCATCATACGATGCATGGCAATTACTCTCAAGAACTATTTGAGATTTTAGGGCAAATCCACAGCATCATTATAGAGATTCTGTTTATTCCTGCTCAATTTAATGTTCCCTTTACCACACATGGCAGTGATCGTGCTGACAGACTGCATATGATGGAGTCTTTGGTTCAACTCAGCAGAAACTTTCTGGTCATTAATGAAGGTCCTAAACACTAGATTAGTGTTTTGTCCAGTGTGTATTCCTGCCTGAATAAGGTTTATTTTTCCCACTCTGGTGTCTCCTCAACCTACTTATGTGAATGATATGAAACGTCTCAAAAAAGTCTGTGTTCAGTCCACTGAGTAATGAACTCCCTCTTCAGTAGATTTTCAGTTGATATCACAGTTGAACATTAATGAGTAGTGAACAACTAATACCAAAAATTAGAATTTCAGATGCAGACTCCAGTCGTGAAAGCAAGCCTGGGCTTGTTGAGTTTGTGAATCCTTTTGTATTGCGTTTTGTAAAGTGAAATAATTGCACAATTCTGTTGAAGGCACTGATACTTGTTATTAAAATGATATAACAGAGATAGCATTTCTGTCCCATATAAGCTACATAGGAGACACCTTTATACAGGAAATGCTTTCTTTACATCGTAATTTTCTTCACAGGTAACCTACAGCATCACCTTTTAAGTGAAATGCACATTCTGCAGAAGGAATTCGTAAATGCTTATAGGGACAGAAAGCCTCAAAATTTTCAGAATTTCTGTATGTGCAGATTTTAATGTGTAAAGGTGAGAACTGCCACCACTACAGCCCCCTATCTCTGTGCTTTACAGCACTGAGGAAGTAACAAATATGGGTAGGAACTGGGAAATCAAGGTCCCTCAATACTTTTACAGTAGACTACTCTTACCCTATTTTCATCCATATATCCTCAGTGGAATGATTCTGGGGGCACTGAGCCATACTGCCTGCTGAAGGATTGGGAGATGATTGGGGGTGTGAGGAAGAGAAAAGAGGGTGGCAGTTTGGTAGCAGTTTGAGTCTTTGAGAAAAGCACTTTAGGAATGTGCAATGTTCCTGCTGAAATGATCAGGTGAGGCTAATTACTTAGCTATTAAAAGAACATTAGCTTACCAAGTTAATGTTATAGAGATTTAAGACATCTTGTTTTCCCTCTGATCAATTTTTCCAATTTATATTAGAACCCTGTGAGATAGGAATGTTGTTTTTAAATGAAAGCTTATTTGACAGAGCAACCATTATTCAGCAAGAACAGGGATTACATGATAGTCCAAATATATAGCCCTTTCTTTAAACTATTCTCAGTCTTCCTCCTAAGAGGAAACAAATGTCTAATAAAAAATTTTTGAAAATAAAAGTTCAGTCCTTAGTTTTGCTATTTTAAAGATGCCTTTATTTTAGTTTTGATAATATAAAGCATCTAACATAAAAAAATTTTTCTCTTGTATTTCCATTTAGATCTAATGATGTCCACAACAGACAAGAAGGCCCCACACTTTTTTTTTTTTTTTTTAAATTCTGACATGCCAGACTGAAAAATCATCAGGAAGTCAAAAGTGCCTGCCTTAACCAAGTTACCTTGTGCTTTGTAGGACTGGCAAATACACACGGGGCACTGTTTAAACTGTAACCTTTTCTGCAGATACAGCCTTGTAGCCGCAACAGGGAATTAGGCAGCTGAAACCAAAATCTAACGCCCACAAGCCCCAGGAAGTCACATAAGTGAAGTAAGTATCTAGTGACTTTCACGGATAACATTGCCCTTGCCAGGGCAGGGTTTGTATTTCAGTTTTAAGGTGGTTAGCATGTGCAGTGGTCTGAAAAACAGTATGAGAAATAATATATGCAAAATATAAATGCTGAACTCTGATACTAGCCCTGTGAGGAAACTCAGCCAGTGCTGGCAAGAGTTGTCAGCAATAGGTTCCCATAACTGGCTTGCTGGTCTGTGTCTATGCTAGCCATCTCCCATCTTAATATTGTCCGGGGACTGAACTTCACCAGGTCTTGCACTGCATGAAGCTAAAGAACAGTCAGTCATTTCCACCAGTATAGCACTGTTCATACCTGTATTAACAAAAAAAAAATATTTTCTGTCTCTGTTCCCTTTCCCATGCATCAGTCAGGAGTAAAAGAGAAAGAAGAGGCTACCAATACTCATGAAGATCAAACATCACTCCTTATTACTTCCAAAAATGTCATATGTCAAAACAGATTGAAGATTTTTTCTCTCTCTCAAAGTTCTGATATTCATTCCTGAATTTGCATTGTCCTTGGATATCTGTTCCTGCTTTGGCTTATATCCTGACTGTAGTAAACCAAGCAAGGTCTCATTAAACAAAACCATGAGTTGAAGGCCAACAATAAAATTTGTATCTTAGAAACAGACTCAATGGCAATGTGACTGTTCCTCTCTCTTGTACATAGCTCAATGTGTACTACAGGAGAGGTGACACGTTCACATCATTTCAAGCTATGAAGACCTGTTCAGTGGCCTGTGTGCAGACTGGTGTCCACACTGGCTGAACCTAGGTGGTGACTGAGTCCACCAAGACTACCATCTGACCGAAGTCAAGAGGCAGTGTACACACAGTCCCAAATCAAATAATGTACTTAAACCTAACTGTAACTTAACTGCATTAAAACCATTTTTACACACTAAAGACTTCACCATGCAGAGAAGCAAGCACTGAACGCAGCCTAAAGGAGACCTCTCCACTTTGCTGTTTGGATCCAGACCTGTGTAACCATGGCATGTATTCTCGGAAAACTCTTGTTTCTAAAGGGCAAAAAATATATGAATGCTTTTTTGTTCCTGAAATTTGTGTTCCTTTTTTTATTAGTAAGTATTTTAAGGCTTATCTCTCTGCTTTGATGACTTTGACCTTTCAATTATTAATTACATGATTTGGCTTTGAACTTGTATATCACTTCACAGCTTCTTGCTTTCCCACAAAGGCAGTGGTGCTTACTGGTATTTCCACCTCTTCCTACTTTTGTATGCACATTTTTGTCTTCTCAATATACAATAAATTCAGCCAACACAAGCATACTTTATACCAGCTGATTAGGCTTCAGACTGAGGCTGAGGAAGTGCATTGATGTAAAGTTCTGATTTTCATAATTTTAAAAATATTTTGTGGGAAATAAAATTCTTTGTCATTTTTCCAGTTACATTTTGTAAAACAAAGGAGAATAGTTTAAACTACTAAGGTATCCCATTTAAAGCGTGTTTCTTCTTGTTGAATAGAGTACAGAAGAATTCACTCTTAAGGTTAATTGACTTCAGATCAGATATTATGACTCAGAACAAAAGTCTGGATACTTTTATCCAACCTTATTTTGGAGAAGGGCTTAGTAGAGACTGTTGTGAGTCTTTGTGAAAGAAGGTGCATTATCAGCAGAAACTAATTCCTCGTGATTTTTATGAAAAATGCAAGGGTAGCAGAACTATACTGTGACAGATGCTCAGAATCCTGAGCATCCAGAAAGATAAGGCATTGCTATCTACAGAATAGATAATGATGTACAAGAACTGTGCAAGAAAATAACCTGTCCTCTCTTCTGTAACTCATATTTATCTCTCAGATTAGAACACGGAGTTACAAACCTTTCTCATAAAAGTGGTCATATGGCAGCAGACAAGGAATAAGAGAATCACTTGAATAGTGCATTATTCAGAGAGACCTCACATCAGGAAAGCTTTTAAAAATTGTTATTCAGGAAAATTTTAAACGTATGCTCATACACAGTTGAAAGAAGCCACATGATAATGGGAAGTTAATGAGGTTTTTAAAGTGTTTTCAGATCTTGCCTAATCACAGACTCTGTGGGACAAGGGCTGCTGTTATCTAGTTATTTTGCAGCTCTCCTTTCTGCATGCCTTGACAAGGTAATGTCCTTTAGAGATCACACAGAAGAGGTTTTTTTGGGTTTCTACGATAGGAGAGGACATTTTGTTGAATTTTACACTTAACCTCTGTCATATCGGTCTGGTTTACTTTGGGGGTTGATTTTGGTTTAGTAGAGGGAGAACACAAATGACTAGCATGTCATGTACAGTATCACAAGTACTGACAACATGCCAAAGAGACAGATTACATGGAGATAACATTTGTGACTTTTGACACCAGAAAAAGTCTTCTAAATGTATCTCATATGATGTTATCTTCAGAAATATCTATGCTGGCCCAACAGGAGTGGTCTGAGCTGTAT
>JANHFX010010625.1:0-10927 GCA_027560015.1 Chloroceryle amazona | reverse complement strand
TTTGCCTTTTGCAGCAGAGAACAGTTTCTGTTTTGTGGTTTTGTTTTGTTTTGTTTTGTTTTGTTTTGTTTTGTTTTGTTTTTTCTTCCATCTTTGTTGTTGGAATTAGTTCCATATCAGTAAATCTACTTAAAAACCCCAGAACTTTTCCACCCAAAATGACAAATTCTATGTTTAATTACTATAATAGTCCACAATTTCAAACTTGAGGCTTCAAATAACTTTCCAGACATGAAACAATTTTTGATGTGTGATCCAAATGACATTTTGACTTAAATGGCTCTTTCAATTTTTTAATACTGTCGAAAATAAAGCCACTTAACTAAGTCTGAAAGTATGTAATAATGAATCTAATTGTAAGGACAAAGCCACTTATATTTCAAGGGATTTGATTCAGGAGCTGATTCAGATCAGTCAGTATTTGTAGATTTAACACCAAAAGAATGGTGTGGCTCAAACATAAGTAATATGAATTTCAAAGGAATCTTTTATTCCAGTGTAGCTAGAATCAGATTGAGATTGTTTTTTTGGTAGCTTGGCCTTTGAGCCAAGAAATCCTATTTTTCTCTGTTACTTTAGAGATTTCACTGCCTATAACTGTGTTTGGTTATTACTGTGTAAATAAGCTATTTATGAGTTTCTGTGTCAGAATTCAGAAGTAAGTCACGTTTGTGAGAAATGAGGGAAATCAAAGGTACCTGTGAAACGACTGCTATGATTGTATGCTTATTTGTAGTATATGGCTTAATCACCCCCTGTTCCATGCCCTGTGTGATCTCAAGCTACATGGAAGGGCATTTGCCACCACAGCTGTTTTTTTATTACTGTTTCCTGTTTATTATTCTTTATATATGTAACATTTGATACACGAACATTTCCTGTTCTGTTACCAATTCATACTAATGTAGCATTCTTTTATGAGCACATATGTTAAAACCCAGGCTATAGCTCAGCAAGGTATTTGAATACGTGTCTCAGTTTAAGAATGCAAGTAGCCTCAGTGCTGAACTGCCTTAATTAATCAAGGCAGATATAAAGTATAAGGACAGTCAGAAATATGAGAACATCCTTTAAGCAAAAGAAAGATTAGGTTTTTGTTGGAAACTCCGCTACCCCACGACAATTTCTGCAGACTGTTGGCAGTTGTTTAAAGTATTTAAAACCCAGCAATTTTTCAGTAATGGAATTTTACTTTGGAACACTTTATTTTAAATTAGCCATATCCCTATCAATAACAGTAAGCAATCTACAGGCATCATTCCAAACTCTCTGGCATATCCAAAAGCTATATGTTATGTCTTCTCACTTGCTATTGCTCTCTTATAGTTGTTCAAATTGTGCATTGACTAAAACAGGCAAAGCAGAATATACTTATCAGAAGTAAATGTCTTGCAGAAAATTTTGTGTTGTATTTTTTTGTATACAGAATGTGCATAAAGATCACATCGAGTAAGTCTTCCTTTGGGACATTATTTGTTGATTAAAATTTAAAACCCCCATACTTTTATAGATATACAACTCTTGGTTTAGGTCTAAAATAGAATGGATTTGAAGCTATGTATCCTTAAAATACTTAATATACTGATAGGACATTTAGAGTCAATACACAGAATCAATTTTCCAGCTAAGTTACAGTATTAATATATATGGGACTATATAAAACTGTCTTATTATCTGAAACATGTTATACATTTGACATAACCTTAAAAAAACTGAATTGTGTAGACATCAACATCAACTAGAATTACCATGATTATGAAAATGGACATATAAACTAGAGAAAAGAAATATAGAGAAGTCATGGGAGGAATCTTCAGGGGAAAAGTACTTTCCATTTCCAAGATCAGATCATTCCTTTTGCCAGGTCATATGAACAAGACACAGAAAGCCATAAAAAATCTTAGCAGGTTTTGTTCTGCTGCTTTGTGCTTTAACCCTTGACAGGAAAAAAGTTCCAGTGGGCTATTCAAAATAGAGTTTAGATATCAGGTCTTATCAACATCAGGAGAGATAATGAAAAAAATGTTTACTGTCTTCTCAGCTGTTTGGACAACCTCTATCAGCATTTGTGTGAAAATCAGAGGGTATCCTCTCAGTGCATTATATCTTGCATGGGTTTTTGAAGCTTTCAATAAGACTATTACATCATCTACCAAATGTGATTCATTCCAAAATTTACAGCCTTCTTCATCAGGTTTTCTCAGTTCAACAGTCCTACCAGGGACTTCATCCTAAATTAGCACTTCATTGTGCTCCATGCCTCTTCTAAACAGAATTCATCTCCGTACACTATGACCCACTGGAATGAAACTGTGCAAATGTGTTAGGAAAAAAAAAAAATTCATAGAGTTTGTAGTTTCCAAAATAGTTCCTATTTAAATAAATGCTACACATCTATTTTTTTTAATTATAACTTAAGTATCCTTATTCAGGGATATATTTCACATTCTGGAATGCATGTGGATCAAGTGTTTATCTCCCTCCTCCCTTCAGTGCCCCAGGAACAGCTAGGAGCCAAACAGCACAGCAAGGGATGCATGTTAAATATGTCACAGCTTGGCAGTGTAGTGCCAATAGCAGCACAAGAGTTGTGTAATCCGCCTTCATGCTCCAAACCAAGCACAAAAGATGGAAGCTGCTTTGCATGGTTTCCCAGCGAAGAAACAACTCGCTGTACACCAATGTGCAAACAATCCTTTCCTTGGTTTCACTTGAAATTAAATGCTATACTGTACAATGCTGCAGTGGAAGACACTACATAATATTCTGGTATTTGATGTTTAAGAATTCAGAGATGATTAATGATATATTCTACTAGGAGAATGTGGTGCCGTAGCAGTACTGCCAATTCTTGCAATTACCTACAACAATTTCTCTTAAAACCTAAGCAGCATTTTCATAAATGGAGAAAACTCAGTCATTGAATAGTACTGTATTTGCACTGTGATTCTTGCGACAGAGA
Organism: Chloroceryle amazona; assembly: GCA_027560015.1. Lineage (NCBI taxonomy): Eukaryota > Metazoa > Chordata > Aves > Coraciiformes > Cerylidae > Chloroceryle > Chloroceryle amazona. Next base: position 7,965 of record JANHFX010010625.1, on the reverse strand, counting down.
TGTTAAATGAACTTCATGTGACTATTTTCTTTAACAGCATTAATTTATTCTTTTAATTATTCTGTCTTGTTAAGAGCAGACAAAAATTGTTTTCTGATTCAAATATTTTATGTTCTTAGATACTATGTTAGTAGTAATGTAGTATGTTAGTAATGTTAGTAGTATGTAGTAATGTAGCATGTAGTAATGTTAGTAGTATGTTAGTAGTAATAACCGCAAAGTAGTGCCTCAAATTCTGCAAAGTATTCTTTTACTATCAAGAAACTGTGAGATACACTGTGGAAAGAGTAAGAGTCAGGCTTTCCCATCCTTGGGGAATGGGGTTTCTCATTTCCATGCCTGTAATTTGGTGATGATATCCAGCAAGCACTGTAATACTGTTCTAAATCAACTCCTGACTTTTTAAATATTGGCAAATTCACATGTCAGCTATGGAAGTTACCTCTTCAAGTAAAATTAAAATTTACCACATGATTTGGTTTATCATTTTTATAACAAAATTTCTATTTTCTAATCCATTGTATGACAGCGTATAGTCCATACAATGGTCTCTCTTTGTGTATATTTTTATGTATTTAAAGATGTACATATGTCTGTAAAAATTTCAGTTTGGTAGTCACCACTTGTTTGGCCTCCTCCCTTCACTCCACCCTAACCTGTTTATCTTCTAACTGGCAAATATTTCTTCCTGAAGGAGATGCATTAATTTTCTGCTGCTAAGTGTCTTGGCTTCTCTTTCGCTCTCTTTCTACAAAAGAATCCTTAGAATCCTATTCAGCAACAGGATTTTTAACTGTAAATTGATAAAAATTAAAAACTAACATTAATTTTGGTCCTTGTCAGGAAGAAAGGGAGAGAGGACACAAAGTAAGAAAGAGAAGGGATATAATGATAAGGAGAGAGAAAGAAAAAACCTCTATCACATTCAAAAATTTTATGTCATTAGTCCTACTTTATCAATTTGTTTGTCCCTAGTGTTTTAAATTGCAATGTTTTCAATGGAAATCTATGTTGTGTTCAGTAATTTCTCTTTACCTGAAGATTTTTTAAGTGCCTTTGCAGCACTCTGAACACACAGATTTTGCTAGATAGAAGGGTTAAATCGCAGTGCTCCTAAGGCTACTCTACATTATACTGGGGAAGATTAACAGAAGTGTTTTAAAAGCAGTTTAAAGTCACCCCTACATTCACCACAGTTTCTATGAATGTGAAACTAGAATTCTATTAAAGAAATTTTTGTGACTTTCCCAAATAGCTCAGACAACCTGAGGCTACTCATTATTTCACCTTAAGTGGCCTGTTACTATGAGCATGTATTAACAACAAGCAGACAGAAGCCTCTTTTCCTCTCTCTCTCTGCTTTCCTACTTATTACTGAAGTTGTGGTTTATTTTTAACTGTCTAAAAAATAAATTAATCTTCCATATTAACAGAATAGTCCTTGCCTACAATAGGAGTGCGTGGTTGCCCATTCCCAGAAGGTATGGGGCTGCTGAAGCGCCATATGGATAAAGTCTTGTTTATGTTTCTCTCTTCCTCACATAAATCAGGAAGCCAACCCACCCTTCCACATCAAAAGGTCACTGCCAAAAAGAATAGCAAGGAAACTCCTCCAGACTTGCTGAAAAGCATCCAGAAATACAGGAAGGCCAAAGAAGTGACAGTGATGAAATTAGGCAACCTAATAACTAGGAATATTTTTCTTAATATTGAACTTTCAGGTTTTAATTAAATGCTTTCACTTTCTTCTCCTTCACACTTTCTTTCCCTATTTAATCTATTGGCTTCTCCCACAAGGGGAGCAATGTGCTTATGTTATATTCTAGGGCCAGATGTGACTTCTGTGATAGTTCAGTCTTCAGCTTCATGTATCAGCCCAGAAAACTTCCTCTGATAGTTGTCTGCATGTGTAGTAACCGTGCTAAATTTGTACAGATAAATAAGGGCCCTGATGTTTTCTCCTTAGTATTTGTCAATGTCTGTCTTTGTGCCAGGAGGCTAGCAAGCTGCCACAAGGTGCATACCTTTGCATAGGGGGTTTACCTTCCTTGCTGGGTTGCCAGTCCTGCAGAACTGCTTCCTGACCCCTCTCACATGACACAGGGGAAATATGATAATTGTTGACATGGTGTCAGCTAGAGCTGTCCTTTCTATGTCAACCTACATGTTTCCATGTGGCAAATCCCCCAGTTTGATATCTTTGCTTTCAGCAAACCACTGAGTGAAACAGTAGTGTCTAGGGTCATATGCAAATCTGGGGACTCAATAATATAGACTAAGACTTCTATTCATGGCATTAACTCATTTTACACCACATCCCAAAAATATTTGAAACTGCTTTATGGATTTATACCTAGGATGAATCACTTCACAGCTGATGTTTCAGCAAAATTACATAAATAATGTTCTTAGGGGGCAGGAGGAAGAGAAGGGGGATTTCTTTATATTCTATTCCCTTTGATAAAATCACTAAATGTAGAATTTCTTACAGCTCCCCTGTAGTAATTCTAATTGATTGAAATCTGCCATGAACTTCAGACATATATTTATGTCTTGAATTCATCACTTGAAAGACTATAACAGTAATGGTAAATGTCACCATGTGCTTTGAACAGATAGTACTTCTTAATGCTGGAGGAAGACAAGGCTGGAGAGCACTTGTTTTTAAATTTACTTCTTATGGTAGGACATCTCAATAAATATTTTCAAGTCAGCCTCAAAGAGCTAAGTGGACTGAACTTAAAATTATGAGAAAGATTTGAAGTCACACAATGTAAGTCCTTTAAGTAACTAAGGAAGAACAAAGGGTTTCTTCTTATAATGTGGAGTAGTTAGTAAGTTTACATCATGTGAATCATAAATCTCTGGAAGCAGCTTGCAAATGCTTATAGTGATGGTTCTGCATGCATATTCTAATGAGAAATGAAGCTCCAATATTTTAACATCCACGATGAAAATAATGGGTTTTACCAGTTTTCAAGTCCTACGCAAATAAAATAGTTTTAAATCATGAGGACCTGATATCAATTCAATTTTGTAGCACTAATGATAAACACATGCTTTAGTGTGGACTTGAGATTTTCGGGTTTGCTGTTATAGCTTTAGTTATAATTACCTCTGTAACCTAGGAATAAAAAAAAAAAGGAAAAAAAAGACAAACAACCCCAATCAAAAAAATGTTTCCTAGAAGCTGAATAATTCATGAATATTGTATTTTATAAATTCAGTTTCCATCCTTTCACTACCAAAAGCAATTTTGGTAATTGGGCTAAAGATAATTGGGCTGTTGCTGGCATAGCCTAATGTTAGTGGAATGGAGCGATATTAGGAGAGCACACTGCACTGGGAGACCATTGCAGTTCATCTTTCTCCTCTGCTTTGTGTTCATGTAAACCCCACCTCCCAGGACAGCAACTAAACAGATGTTTTAACTAGGAGAGGTAGCAATGATCTGTCTTCTTTTACACACTGTGGTGGAATCATTTGTGAGTTTTAAAGCAAATGGGTGAATTGCATCACTCTACATGTGCAGAAAGTTCACATAGATGTTAAAGGTAGTTAATAAATAAAGTATTCTCCAATGTCTGCAAAACTGTACTTGCAGAGAGAATGGTTCTCTAGCACAGAAGTGTCTTTGACCTTAGTTTGGGATAGACTTGCCTCTCCCTTTCTTCTAATGGAGTTTTTGAGTACTTCACTGGGAAATTTCTCAATAAAAGGTTAACTAGAGGCCTAACTACTATGCATTCTATACACTTTTTATATGATTTTTCCACTATTCCATATTTTTGCTAAAGACCAAGTACTTTTGCAAAGCAGAAGTAAAATGTGAACTGATGTTCTTTCTACACTTATGGACCATGTTACATCATTCAGTGATGGTGACAAACCACTGGAACAAACTATTCAGTAAAAATGACTTGTCCATTGGTAGAAGACTCTGAATCCAGGCTGGATGGATGCCATTCTGGAAAATACCTTCTAATTAAATGCAAGATATCGAGCTTAAAACAAGTATCATTAGGTTAATGTTTCTGACCTGTGTTAAACAAGAGTTGTACTAGCAGAGCTCACAGTCTTCCTGGATTTAAAAATCTAAAACCAGGATTAATCTTACCCCCACCTGAACAGTGACACTGCAGAAGTCCATGCTTGAGCCAGTCATCTCGGCTCCCTTTATAACTGTCAGGAGATGAATAGGAACCTCTAGGTCATAATTCATCTCACCCTACTGTAGACAGCTAAAACGATGCTTATTTTTCTCCACCAAGTATAGAAAGAGTCCAGACAGGTAGCTCAGACATAAATGTTACATTATATACATCTGAAGTTAGGCAAAATGAAATGAAACCATAAATCCAGATGTCTCGGTACTATGAATCCAGTGAACAGTCTTTAGGAAACACTAAAACGAGCCCATAGCTATAGTTTGGTGTATACCAACAGTTTTATTTTATAGCTAATATCTGACAGCTTCTCTGAGGTAGTGTGCATGGGATCTCAACTTTCAGCCCTGTGGTCCAGTGGGAATAATACATGCTCTGTAACCTAGGCCACTATAACTCTGAGGAAGAAGGGAAATGGAGGATTCAGATGTTTGCCAACTTAAGACTTATGTTTCTCTCCTTCTCTTTACCTCTCTATCACTGTCTACGTGAGACTATGCAAATAGCTCTCTGAATGTGTTCAGTTGTCTGGAAAGTGAGAACAAATTCTGACAGTGATGGATCCTTAAAGAGGGGAAAGGTCAATGATAAATGAATGAAAAAGTTTGATGTTATCATACAGCTCTGTTTCCCAGAGACATACTATCTGCCGAGACTGGCAGACGTGAGTTCTGAGCATGCACTTCCAGATCATTCGCCACTGTTGCTGTGAAGGCTGCAAGAATAGCTGAACAACTTTGGAAAGTGCTTGAGCTGCCACCGCAAGAAGAAAAACAGACAGATGCACACACAGTGCTGGGCATGGCACTGCCTGCTGAAGCAGCGGGGTAGCGTTTGGGCAGGGGCCAGGTGGGCTCAGTGGTGTGACAGCCTTCCCAGGGTGGAAGCCTTGGCACCTGCCAGGGTTCGGAAGCTGCGGGAGTGCATTTCACCCCTGCCCCAGCTGCTGAGCCCATGCACCCTTTGCTCTAAGTCCATCCTACCTGCCAGCCTTGGGTCATAGTGTGCCTATATCTATACATACTCAATGTAAACACATATGCACTATGTATAGTGTATACATAATGTATACAAACAGTATATACTTACACACACTATACAGTGTACACATATTATACAGTATATATACTATATATGCTAGTATATATACGATCTGTATATATTCTGTGCATATACATAGATAGAAAACTATACATATACACATATACACACTATGCACATGGTATGTACACACTATGCAGAGTAGGTATAGTATATACTTACTATATGTACACTATATACTGTATATATAGTATGAACCCTTACCATATACATACACTATGAATGGTGCATATATAGCACATTTTGTGTATAGACTCTATACAGTATATATGTGTATACTATTCATGTATATAATCAGTGCATCTAGTATATATATGTATGGTATTAGTGCATGAATAATATTAGAATGCATATATATAGTATATGCACACTAAATATACACTATGTATATATAGATACCATGTACATACTACGTGTATATGTGTATAGTATATAGACTATACTATATACTATATACACAGGCACACAGAATGTGTATACTCCATGTAGCTACATAGCGTGTATGTGTGTGTGTGCATGTGCATAGATCTATCTAATGCAATGAATCAGGGGTTCGATGCGTTACCAGGCCGCGGGAACAGCGGCGCGCAGGAGCGCACGGCAGCGGCTGTGACCGCCCGTCCTGGGAGAAACGGCTGCGGGGGCTCCCCCGGGAGGGCCCCGCCGCCTCCCGCAGCCGCGGCGGCTCCGCAGCGCCGCCCCTGGAACGGAGCGGCGCTGGGCCGAGGAAAGGGTGGCCATCCGGGAGTACAGAAGCCGCCCTCTCGTTATCCCGTGTCTGGCAGGGAATCGTGGGGTCCTTCGGGGTCCAGTGCCGAGGAGCTGTTGCATGCACAGAGTAGCCGGTGCTGGCCGTTCTCTGGTCTTGCTTTAAGGAGCAGTGCCCGTGCAGACTACTCGGAATCTCACCCCGAAACGGACCCTGAAAATATTTGGGCATTCAGTATTCACTTGCAGAGTAGCACAGAAAGCTAGAAAGCAAAACTGCTGCCAGCACTTGGGCACTTTCAGTAGTCTGATGATGGTGAACTTATTATGGCTACTCTGGCCCAAGTTTGACCTTGGCAGTACCATAAGAAAGCAAAGAAGGGTAAAGGTCCTGTACGCGGCCATTGGCAGGGAAGATTTTCATCTCCCCTAATCAAATGCTGCTCTGAATGGCAGTATGGGATGTTGGGTGGTTTGTCCCACCTGCATTTTGCTGTGGGCTGGCTACTCTCTGAAACTGCTCAGTGACCCTTTTGGACTGAGCAAAACAGCCAGAAGGATGACTGATCTCACAAACCTAACTCCTCCAGCCTCTGGTTGCATTTCTTCTGGTGCTTTCTGGGGAAGCAAGAAGCTTTCTGAGAGCCAGGACATATATCCTGGTGATAACCTGTGGTCCCCAAAGCTCACGTAAAACTGACTTGTGCCTGTGCCAACCCAAAGTGCTTTAGTGAAAGGAACTTTTCATTGTATTTTGTGGATGCTAGATGGCAGTATTGCATTTCTTAAACAAATTTAGTTCGTGGAAACTAGGAAGAGTAACAGCAGTCCTAAACTCTTGAAGAGCAGAATGCTGTCAGTAATGAAAGCTCAGATAGACTAGACATATAATTAAAATATTATGTTTACTAACGGGTTTCCTGGAACAGAAGGTACTTTATACTTTCTTCTTGGCCATGTACATCTTCACTCATGTGAGCTGGTTACAGCACTGCTCATATTTTATAGGTCTTCAGAAGTAGTCTCATGGTATAAGTCACTTTTTTGTAATTTATAGCACTCATGAGGAGCAGCACTCTTCTGAAGGGTGTGGGTGAACCTTACCCCACTGACACTGGGACTTAAATCTTGTGAGATTTTATCACAACTGAAAGAGGCAGACTCCTTGTGATTATCTCAGTTCATGGATTAATGGATAAGCATCCACATCACTGAGTTCTTGATCCAGTAAAGCACTTGAACAAGTATTTAGCTCTAAGCATGATTAGTTCATGGTTTTAATAAGATTACTTATATGGTTAAAGTTTGACAGACAATTAAGGGCCTTTCTGGATCAGGGCCTAAAGCAATCATTGCAACTTGGCAGTCTTTGTAGAGAGGCCAAAGGCTGAGTAACTTTGTTGAGTAAGTTGCCCTCTTCTCCTTGGTGTCCATGGTGGCTTCAAGATATGACTGGTACTGCACGATTAGTTGGCAATGCAACTTGACTCTCAGTTGTGTCTGCTGTGCTAAACAACAACCATAGAATCTGTGAATACAGTGGCTTCACTGGTTAAGTTGGCTCTGAAAAAGAACTTGAGCTCTCAGGTGGGTCTAGTTAGCCTGATCTCCAAGTAATGAGGCTCAGGCAGAGGATTGGAAGTCACAGGACCCATCATGGTTGGTTTCCAACCTTTGAAGAACAGCAGTGGTGGAAAAGGAACTCTTAAGCAAAAGAAGCAAATTTTGGCATGCCTGGGGATAGAAGGAAAAGCTGGTTGGTTGCTTGGAGGTAAGCAGCTCAGTCTGGTGGTGTTTAGCTGGAGGCTGATGTGTGGGATAGTTTTGGGTCCCAGCCCCAGGCACTGGGAAACTGCACATTGGCCTAAGCTAACAAAGGGGAGATCTTAAAAGGAACTGAGAGATATTGGGGGGGGGGGGGGGGGAATCAAGGGAAGCTAAAAGTCAAAAGAAAGGAAGGTGGAATTTTCAGGGGGGTGCTTGCCTGGAA
>JANHFX010010623.1:0-34867 GCA_027560015.1 Chloroceryle amazona | reverse complement strand
GGGGGCTGCACCGGCTCGGTGAAGGGTGGCAGCCCGGGAGGGGGTTGTTGCTGGTTGTTACAGCTCCCCCAGGGCTGTCTGTCGGACGATAGAGGAGTGGGATCCGCAGAGAAGGACCCTCCGTCGCGGTGTTGCCGGGGGCTCTGCGGGGCGGCCGACCCTCCTCCGGCCCCGCATCACGCGTGGAGCAACCCCCTTAGATATTGGTCGCGAAGCCCCTCACGGTTGTTGCTACTCCCTCCGGTGTGTGGAAATAGCAGAGCCCCGCTCCGAACGAGAGGGCTCGGCTGGCCTCGCTGCTTTTCTGAGTACTGGGTTAAATCGGTGCAAAAGAGGAGAGGAAGGGTGATGGGGGAGTGGTTGTGGTGGCGGTGGCAGAGCTGTCCCGACCTCCCTGTGTCAGCCCGGGGTGTCCTAGGCTGAGCAGAGTGTGTGACATGGGGAGCGAAACTTTCTGCCTCTCTCCCGCTATAAAAACCCGAAACAGAAGGTACCCGGTGTCTTCGGAGCAGGGACCGCTCTGCAGGGCTGTGCAGGGTGCAGAGCAGAGGCTGTCGGGCAGGGATGCTCAGCCTCGGGTGGCCCAGAAGGAGCCCAGATGGAGGGGACCAAGACTGAGCCTTCTGCTCCAGGGTTTCCATTCTCACTCCTACATGCAGGGAGATGCTTTCTGCTACTTTTAAATAGAAAGTAGGTCTTTCCTGTGTTTTTACTCTAGGTGTAGGGATGAGGAGGCTAGGTACCGCCTTCCCAAAGAGGTCTTGTTGGCTGGGGAACTGCTTTGGTGAGGGCTGGCAGTGGTCAGTCCCCTTTCTCCTACCTTTCCGAGGATGCTCCAGGAACAGAGCTTACTCACCTCTCCTACTGCAGCTGTATTGCTTAGCAAGAAATAATTTGTATAGCCTCAGACTGGATTGGGGATAGGTGACTTGAAGACAGGATGGAGCACTTTCCTGGTGAAGGGTCCCGATCCATGCCAGGGGGCTGTTGCAATGTGGGACCTCCTTGGCTGGGGGTGCACAAGCCCATGTCTACCCCCTGTGATGAAAGAGGGCATCCCTGAGTTGGGGAATATTCCCTCTGCCTATTGAATCTTCTTTTTGCATGTTTCTCCTAAACATTGCTCACTCTCGGAGAGGGAGATTTATGTAGCCACCCACTTTGAATTGCTTATCTCCTTTTTCAGCTAGTGAAGGGAAACAAGGCCTTCTATAGCTGATCTCATCCTAAAGTCTTTGCTTAAAAAAATGAACCTCTTCATATGGTTAAAGGTGACAGCTGAACCTCAGCAGAGGTATCAAAGGCATACAGCTGGTATTTTGAGCATTATGTTATTAGGCTTTGACCATGCAAATCCGTTCCTGAGCCCCTTTGTATCTGGACCAGAGTGCTTTTAGTGCTTTTGCTATCTTCTCAGAAGGATGGACAATGATAGTTTACTTTATTTTCACTTGACTACTCTTTGAGACAGAGCCATCCCTCACTCACATGGTTAAAAAGCTATGCATTACTTTTGCTGGAGTGTGTGTGCAGCCAGTGCAACTATATGTCCCAGGGAATATAATTACAAACATGTCTGGATGGAGAGGGGGGGAAAAAATGATTGCAAAGAACCACAGTAACAGATCAGCTGATTTACAAAAGGGAAGAGGAAAATGTAAATGTAAAACATGGCTAATACCTGGCTATTATGTGTTGGTCTCAAAACTTTGCCAATTGCCTTGATTCAGCCTAATTCGAGTTATCTGGGTGTATTGCCGCTAAAATCACAACAGTTCCCATTGTGATTGACTCTGGTTTGGGCAGACTCAGATAGGGATGAAGTCGTGCAATGAGAAAGCACAGCCTGTTAAGAGAGTATTGCAGTCCTTTGAAGGCTTGGTAGAGGTCTTGTTTTATACCCAAAAGGTGTGAGAAGCACAACACTTAATGCGCTGTCAGGTAGTTAATTTAGAATATATAGGGGATCTTTCCTTTAGATGCACTTTTTTTTCCTCCCCCTTTCCTTGACAGCTTGTTTCTCTGTTTCCTCACTGTTATGAGAAATATGGATATCTGCCAGTTTGTGAGATTTCTGCGCTGGTACAGCATTTGGAGCAGTGGGATCTCTGGCTATGCCTGAGGCTCCATGGTGCTCTGATTACACAGATAGTAAAAATAATAATGTATAGCAGTGTCACTCTCCAGAAACCTTTTTGTCATTGCCTTCCTTCATCAGGGACTGTAGTAGTTCAGCACACTGGATTTAGGAAAGGTGGGTTTGTGCTGCAAACCAAATGTAGAAGCAGCTTGAATGAATGTTCCCATGGGTTTTTGGAGCAAATTTATATAGCCATGATCTTCTGGCACAACAGCATTCAGACCAGGATGTGATGCCCATTCACATGATGAGCTTTCCATGATCTTTCAGATGCCAGCAGCCAGTTTGAAGGTGAGTTAGGTGCCTCTCCAAGAGACAGAGGCAGGCTCAGCTTGGATGGCCAAGGTACCTCTGGGGTACAGAAGCTGGGGAGACCCACTGCTGTATCCTGTGCTTCTGGCCACTTGGTAACTCAGATTAGGACGGTGGTAGAAGAATAACTGCTTGGTGAACTCTTTCTGCTTTGGCAATGATGAACAGGATACTGACACAAATGTTCCATGTGTTGCATAAATTATGTCGTCAAGTGGAGTTGACACCCATGGTTTTCACTGTTATTAAATCCACATTCAGTTATTATGATAGAAATGATGAGATATTCATTCCCATCCCCCTACCACTGCAGAAAGCATCTTTGCCACATCTTGTTTTCTAGTGTTTAGGGCTTTTTCTAAGCTTTTCAACTGAATGAGTCTTCTTCAGCTTCTCCTTAGAGATTCACCCAAATCTGAAGAGATTTTGCTTTTAGGACATTTTAACTGATACTCAGCCTGAATGGATTTTTTTATTCACTTCATCATTCTTTTCTCTCTGTTCTTTTTGCAACCATTAAAAAAAAAATAAAATCATTCAGTGACTCTTACTTCCTGTTCAGCCCCATTGTTTTCAAAAAGAGATGCAGAATATCCAAACTGTTGGCAAAATGTTTTCTTTCAAGTACCCTGTTCAACTCTCATTTACTATGCAGATTGAGAGTGAACATGTCATTGATACGGATAATAACGTGATCCTGCTACATTGGACAGTTTACCTGATATTTCAGTAGGCAGGTAAACCAACTATAGAATTATAAAGTGACTAAGTGCATGGAAAGGGTAATGCTAAATACTTCCTATAATGGAAAGTATTTTTGTACTAGTCTGCTGCAATACTTCTACAGAAGGTAAAAATAACAGAATAGCTTTCTTTGGACAATGAAAATGTCTTTAATAAACTCGCTTACAAGACAAAGCCAAGGAGGGAGGGGAAGCATGAACTTGAAACTGGGTCAAGTACAGTGGATTAAGTATGTTGAAATAATGTCAATTTTCATGAATGTCAATTTTCATGATGAGAAAAGGTTAAAAAAATGGGTTGTGTCTAAGTGTGAAATGTATTAGTATATTAAATCAAGATCCTAGGTACTAAGCTAAGAAGCCTGGGAAGCAAGATGAAGTTCTGTCTTTCCATGTAAAGGATGGAGAGGAGATACGTGTCAGTCTTGGAAGGACATTATGTAACAAAGCCAGATAAAAGTCAGCATGCTTGTCACCAAATATATGTGGCAGGAATAACAGGGGCATCTGCCAGAAGGAATCTGAGTATCTGAAACTCTCTCCTGTTTTAAGTGAACTCTACCTGCTTGGGAAAGAGTTGGGTTCATTATGGATGGCTCTGTAGAGACAGCCCTTGTGCTCATGGTGAATTAAGTTGGAGGGACCATAAAAAAATAAAAGAATTAAATTGTGCCTTATCATTAGTACTCAGGACTTGTGAATGTTGTGTTTGTTCTATAACTGGTTAATAAGCATATAGTGTTCACAGCAGAGGGTGGTGCTGTCTAAGTTAGAAGGGAATAACTTGAAGGAGGAAGAGAATGCAAAACATGCATTTAATGCATGGAGTAGAGAAGATGAATGAGATGCAAATCTTTAAGACAAGATAGAAATAAAAAGGCTTTCTATGCTCTTGAAAGGCTAAATGTTACTGCTTTTAAAAAATAATACTTTATTTTCATGTAGCTGTAAACAACCTCTGGGATTTCTTGATCTCTGGGACTCATTTAGTCTCTGTTGGGCTTAAAATCTCAGAAGGGATTAGCTCATTGCTAAGTATTTAGGAAGGAATTCTCCTTCTAAGTCAGTTGCCTCACTGTTCCTTATTGGTATCCTTGTCCCTTTCTCTGAAGCATCTGCACTGGCTACTTGGGCAACAAAGCAGGAGCTACCTACATCAGCTGCTGGGGTGATCCAGTGTTGTATTCCCTAATTTCTAAACACCCTGTAAGATCTTAGACTCTTAATTTATGAACAGTTCATAGTCAGCAGAAGGGGCTTTGGAAAGATTTCTAAACAGATCATATTATTTTTATCACCTCTTGCTATGCAGACTTGTGTCTTTGAGGTGAAAAGAGAGTGTACGGCTTCCATTTGCCACTGTGATGGACAGTCAGGAAGATGAGAAAAGAAGAGCAAAAAAAGCGTGCTATAAACCTGCTGACAATAAAGTTGATGAAGTGGAAGCACATACACTAAAGATGAAAAGACAGATGCTGAGACACGGGTACCACAGCAGAAAGCATCGCCACCAAAGCATGTAGGCAGATCAAGGCGGGAGGTGGGGGGAAGCACAAGAGAAACCAATGAGGTGTCTGAATTTGAAACTTGAGAAGGAGGAGAGATGCTGGTATGAATAAATGGAAAGTGAGCCATGGTCCTAATGATTCAAGAGTAAGAAAATCAGGCACAGTAGAAACTGCTATAACAGACCATAATTTTGAAAGAGTAGTACACATTAGACCAAAACATTTTCTTCACCATCGAAAACCAATTTATCATTCAGGATGAATATTCATCATGTAAAAAAAAAGGAAAAATCACATGATTTTATTTTCTTCCTCTCCCTCCCTCCCATTCTCCCTCACCTTTGTTCCTCATAGCTTTTGTAGATTTAGAGAGAGCGAGCAAGGACAGGAGCTCTGCTGGGATTCCTGACACATCTGTGTGTGGTGCTGGTGGGGACCATCAGTGAGCTGGGTGCCAGGATGGGTGTAAGCAGTTATTTTGATTGTCAGCTGCTTCCTCCAGGCCACATCTTCCAGTTGGTGTTGGTTGGGAAAGCTGTAGCAGTGCTGTGCATGGCTTTAGGCCGGCTGATGACCTGGGGCAGAAATGCTGGAAGTGCTTGAATGGAAACCCTTGCCTGCAGGTCTGACTTCATGCTCAGTGAAGATGTTGTCAGAGCTCCCACTGACTGCAGTGACTGCAGGGCAGATCCAGGGGTTATTAGGACTTACAGGCATCACTTTGTGGGCTAGGGGTTGATGCCATCAGAGTGGGCTTCCCCATGTCATATGTGTAGGTTGTTGATGATGCCTGCTGAAGGAAGCAGTAAGAACAGTTAAGTAGAAAAAAACTAAAAAAAAAGGGAGAGTTGCTAACAAACAAACAAACAAAAAACAACCAGAAACCACCACCACCAAAAAAAACAACCCAAAAACCAAACCAAAAAAACAGCCTTGAACCCCTCATGCTTGAGATAGGAAAGAAACAGTGTTTGGGAACAGGTCAGGGAACTGATCCCATGTATCCCCTAGATATTGCCAAGGTCTTTCTAGGGGCTCCTGCTGTGAAGGTCCCATTCTCATATCTAGCACTGCTGTGTCTTTCCTGACTGTCACACTTACTTGGAAAAAACTTTCCTTCTAATTCCCCCTTGATAATATTTTAGCTCTTATCCTGGGCCTGAAGATATGTTTAGGTTTGGGCTGCTAGTAGTAGAAACAGTTGGGTTTTCAGTCTTTGAAAGAGGAAGTCTCTGGTTTTGAAGAAGAGGAATAGTTAAACCCCACTTAATTTTGACAACCTCCTTTTTTAAAAACATAAACAAAAAAATTACAACTACAAAAGATTACTCAAATCTATTAATGACCTTGTTTTACAAACATTGTGATACATTTATTAATGGTGCCAGACAGTAATCACTGTGCACTTGGGACATGGGCTCACAGTTGATTTAAGATGATCTAAGACGACATGTGCAGCTGAGCTGCCAAGCACCCCTGTGTTGGTGCTGATGATCCTGTCACTGTACTGACTCAGAGTTGAAAACTAACCACCACCCCCCAAAAAAACCCCTTAAAACAGACAGAAAAAGAAGGTGGGTGTTTAGCTGTGTGAGTGGCAGAGGCAGCTCAGTGTTTGTGGTGATAGAAGTAGTGGACAAGGCTTTGGGACCCACCAGGCACAAGGCTGGTGACCTCTTATTTTATTTCTAGAACATAAAATTTTGGTCCGATAGAGCTAGCCTGGATTTACACTGAGATAATGGCAAGAGGATTGTGTTTCCTGATGTAGGAAGAAGAAAATGAGAGGTGTGTGTTAACGGTATGAAAGAAACGGATCATTACTCTCTGTTGTGAAGGTCTGTGTGCTGGTTTTAGAGATGCAAGTGCTGTCTCTGCAGGGAAAAGGATGTTTGCTGGCTGTAAGATATGTTTACAGTGGAAAAAAAGAAATAGTTTCAGATGACAGGCTATTTCTAACTAGAAAATTTCTTTGACAGAGAATTTTTACTGCTACAAAGAGAGGGCAAATCACTCATCCCATTTTCCCTTGATGATAAGGTGTTAACCTCTCTTATCTGTTAGTGTTTTATGGTCAAGAAATACAACATGTAAAAGATGATTTATGGCTGTATTAGAAGATTATTGGAAGGTATCTACAAAAAAAGATGACAGGAATTGTATTATTTGGTGGTGAAAATGCTGGGAAGCTCAATTTTCATTTGTTTAGATTTTGTTCCACCATAGAGGTGAAAATATTTTCCAGGGATAATCCACAGAAAAGTGGCTGAGGGTGGGATTGATTAAAAGGATATACCCAGGAGCATCAGATGAGAGTCACGTAAACAAGGTGAGCTGGTCCATGACACTGGAGAGATCCCTGGAGTTCTTCTAGCTATCAGGGTAGACACAGGCAAAAGAGATATTTTCTTTTAATTATCAATGTGAGTTACTAATGCTGATTTTACAACCCAGACTGATGAAAAAACCCTGCTTTGAGGAAGGGATGAACTTTTCCTCAGAGGTTGGAACCGACCTGAACATGCTCAAAGTACTTTTGATGTAATGAATATGGTCAGAAAATTGAAATGCATCAGATAACCCAGACAGAGGAGGAAGAGATGGGGAGTGCAAAACCTGAAGATTCCATTAACATTATTGCTGCTGGCTCGATAAAGTACAGTATACATTTAATAGCAGGGAAATCAGCGTCTAAATTATTTGTACCATCCTGGAAAACAAAAATGCACTAAGGTGGTGACTTTTAGGGGTGAACTCAAATGTAAAGGTGATTTAGACCTCAGCTGTTGACTCCTAAAGTGTTAATTCCCCATAGCATTTCTTGTGGCTTGTGAAATACTTCTGGTTTTGTATTTACTCTCTGAAGTTTCTCAAAGGAAGATCTTCACACAGCCTTGCTCTGTTTTATACACACATAGAGGTGGTGCTGTGTCTTTGAGAGACGTACATCAGAAATGAATGACTTCTGCTTTTTCCCAGGCTTTTATATCCATGTCTCCCTCCTGCTGGCAGGTCAACAGTGCTGATCAAATGCTGCTTGTTTCTGGTTAGCTGCTTTTTATCTCCAGCTCTGTGGTTCCTTAAAGCAAATGAAGAAGAAAGATTTCCCAAGACAGTTCCTTTCTTCTCTCTTTTGTTTGGTTTTATTTCATCCAATTTTTTAAAAATTCAGACTTCTCTCAAAAGGAAAGAAACAAGGGCCCTAACCAGACCCTTTTACAGCAGGATTTACAGTTGCATGGAGGGAATACAAGCTGATGTGCATCTCAGGGATGCTGGGGGAGGTTGCATAGTAGAATTGGAGCGGAGAAACAATTCAGCTCTTCACACCACACCTTTCTTGTCAAGCACCTGCTCTGCAGACCTGCTGATGTGCAGCTTCTCTTGCCTTGTGATGAATGTCAAGTGTGCTGGTTAGTAAGGTAATGACTGTTTCCTGCAGAGCTGCTCAAGCAGCAGCTGCACCAAGGCCAACCATCTCCTCTTCCAGAAGATCAGACAGGATGACTCTGTCGATTCATGCCTGGTTTTGATGCTGAATATAGGATTGTCCAGGACTCTGAAGTCTGCACTTTTTGGCTGGAAGCCCACTCTGCTCTGTGCTAGCTTGGCCTCTGTGCTAGCAAGAGGCAGGGGATCCAGAGGCTTCTCTCCATGCTGCACAAAAGCATCTTGTCTTCTCAGTGTCAAGGCATCCTTTTAGGGATGCGCAGGCCAGGTATCACAAACAGTTCAGCACCGAGCCCTGCACTCCTACTGAAATAGCTGTGATCGATGATCAGATTCCCTTTCACCCTAGATAAGAGGAGCCATAATGTCAAAAAGAATCAATTCCTGTATCTTTTTGTTTTGCAGTATTTTTAATGGCACTTAAAGACAACTCTACTTAAATGTTAGCTGGCTGTTCTGAAGAGTCATTGCTTTTTAGTTCCAGGTTTTAAGTGGGGAAGAAAAGGCAAGCTGCTTTGCAGCATTGCCCATTGCAGTACTGAGCTGGTAATCTCTTGAATTTCCCTTGCTCAACAAGAGAAAGTATTTCCTTAAAGCCTCATCATGTGTTTATGCAGGAATCGTGGCTTTCATTGAAAAGGGGAGAGGTTGGGAGGGAGAGAAGGTAAGTCAGCTCCTTCGTGTTACAGAGAAGGGCTGGAAAACATGAACCTTGAAAAGCAAAGACCTGAAAAGTTAAATGAACTGGATCTAAGCTGTATAGTGTTTTAAGGTCCTGCGGCACTTAAATAAGTCGTATGAATTTGATGGGGTAGAAGTAATGATGCTTGACTTGAGGCTTTGGGAGCCTTTATGTGACTTACTCAAAGTGCAATTTAACAAACTTTGCCATTATTCAACGTTAGCATTTGCTCTGTAGATAGTCTGATGGGGAGACCCAGTGGCACCTCATTGAGCATGACATGCTGGAAATAAAAGTAAATTATTGGGGCAATATCTTGATTTCATAGACAGTCTCTACACAGCTAAATATGACAGATACAAAGAGCTCTGGTTCTTGAACTGTCCACATGAAGGTATGTTAGTGGGCTCCCTGGCATGGATTTGCCCATGAAAACCGGCACAGGCTGGGGCACTGCCGGAGAAGATGTGAATGGACTCTCATGCTACTCTTCCGGTAAGACAGTAGAGTTGAGTGGAGGCAGTTTTGTCATGGGATGACCATGGGTGCAGTTACTTAAATACCTCCCATATTGGGTGGGCACGTAGCACCCTTGTACTTCTTCAGGACAGCAGAAAATCAGTGTGAACAAACATCCTCCAGTGATCCATGCATAGTCCAAGCATGAGATCCTGGTATTGTTGGAGAGCTAAGCACTGGAAAGAGCCAGGATTCCATACCATGAAAAGGACTTACCTTGCTTTTAACTGTACAGGTTAGGCATCTAGTCTGACCTCAATGTCTAGTTATCAAAACAGAAACAAGACTAACTTCTCCCATCTTGGAAGTGTGCTGTGTTTTTTATTTTCTTTTTTTTTCTGAATGTGCCTATCTTTTTCCACTGATACCTTGTTTTCATTGGGATAGAATCTTAGGCCAGCTATAGTATTCAAGCCATTAGCAGTTTCAGGTCAGCCAGGACCTTAAGCTGGGAGGGGCAAAAGCCAGGGCAGCTGGATACGGGTGTAGCCCACACCATGAATGTCACGCTTAGTATAAAGGGGGAAGTTTGCTTTTCTTCTTCTTCTTTATCCTTTTGCTTTTCTTGGTCTCTGGAGGAGCTTGCTTACATCCTGCTCCTGAGCACTGCCTTGTTCATTGTGACTGCTGTACGTTTCCTGGACTGAGTATAACTTTGTATACTTTATATTGGTATTAATACTACTTTTGCTGTTTCATTGAATCTGTTCTCATTTCACTCTGTGGATCTTCTCTTCTTTTTCCAATCCCTTTCCTGGCTGGGGAGGGGTCAGCAGGTGATAGAGCAGCTGATACAGTTAGTTTTGTCCAGATATGGGCTAAGTGTAGACAACTGGCTACAGAGGGACTCTGGCTTATGTCGGGTAGATGTTCACCTTTTAGTTACCTAAACTAAAATTAAGTTAATCTTGATCCATCAGTGAAATTAATCTCCACTTCAACTGAATTACATTTCCTATTACACAAGCCATGAGGTTGCTCTGCAGTGCTCTATAAGCTGCAGGGGTGAAAGTGTGTTGATAAGGCTGGGATGTGTGTGGCAGTGGTGGTCTCTGCAGTGATCTAATTACACGGGAGAGCGGACCTAAATCTTTGCTTCTAAACTGCTGAATTAAAATGGAAGCTCAGCCTAGGTCCTTAGTTCTGGAGAGCTATTTGTGAATAAAAAGTTTTGTTGTTTTGCTTTATAGAGGCTTCCTACCAAAGGTGTGTGATCACGCACCAGAGTCCCTTCCTATCCAGGGAATAATCAACATGGAGCTCATGCCAGTGTTAAGTTTTGCCTATTATTTATGCAGGATTAAACCTAACATGTAAACTTGCATGTAATGATAGCCTGTATTCTATTGCAACTCTTTTCAAATGGGCCAGACCTTGTGTTTGGATTTAATTTCCCAGTACAAAAAGGCAGCTGTTCAATTTATTGTGTTGTTTTTTGTTTGTTTGTTTGCTTTTTCCTTACGATGTGCGTGATTAGAGGCTCACTGTACTACCCAGGCAGGAAACCCAGCTATGAGTGTATTTATTTCTTCATGTTATAGACTAGATCATATCTTACAGGAGTGATCAATAGCAATAGACAGCTTGGGAACTGTGCCTGAGCAGAGGTCTGATTTCTTCCTTGTCCTGCCTTTCCCCTCAATCCATGGGCTGATGAGTTTGACTGATAGAGCTGTTGTGATAATGCATTGACCTGCCCCTTAAAGAGGGTTTAATGGTGCTGCAGCCGCAGCTCAGCCTACTGCTGCCACCCCCTAGCTCATACCTCAACCCAGCCTTGGTTCTTCACAAGAAGTAAGCTTGTAGCACCAGACACCATCTGTCTGTTAGAGATGCTAGCAATTGTGGTTTTGTAGCTGCCTAGAAAGCTGCCTTAGCCCTACAGGTAAATCTGGACTTCAAAAAGAAGTGTACACTGAGCAGGGCTTGTCTAGATCCTGCTACTGGAGATCATTTTGGCTGGGGTTAGCAGCATGAATGCAGAGGAGTCCAGGAGCTGAGTGTAGCTCGTGCCTGAGTTAAATGTAAGGTGCATTTTTCTATATTTGCTTAACTCGGGCCACTTTGCTAGCTTGTCCTTGGTCTTATGTATTAGTTAGTTATTCTTGCAGCAGAAATGGACTCTGTGGTCTTGGAGGCAACCCAAGAGGGCAATATTGTATTGAGGCTTTCTCATAAGAATACACAGTTACATATTTTTCTTGTCAGGCTGTGATGTAAGATCTTGCTTTGTTCAATGAACAGGGTTATTTCAGATGCATAATACAGTTAAGCACTCACAAAGGGCATGGTTGTGTCCTGAGACAAGTGGTTGCAAGTCAGGCAGAAGTTCCTGAACTAAACCTCCCACATGTGACTTCCCTCTGGTGTTACAGGTGTCATTGGTCTCTTTTTTCTTAAAAAAATTAATACTCATAAAAGCATGTAGCATTCCCAAAGTTGAATAGTGATGAAGATTCAGCTAAAAATTGAAGAAAAAAAAAAGTTTTATTTGCTATGGATTGCCTTTTTTTTTTCCTGTTTGAAAATATTCATCCATCTGGTCAGCAAACAAATAAAATGCTGCATGATACTGGCAGCAAAGCATACACTGAAAAACAACAAATGGGAGAAGGAAACAGTTCACAGTCTTTCTGTAGTCTGGTGGTTTTTGGCTTTGCAATTTTTTTTTTTCCCCACACACTCCTGAATTAAATTTGTATTTGTAAAAAGCAGAATCTGGTCATGATCTCCATATAAGTAAATGCAGCTTTGGCAGAGCCTAAAGTCAATAAAAATATTTATATTCTTACTCCCCCCAAGGATTAATTAGGCTTAGTGAAAGAAGCACACATTTTCTTC
Source organism: Chloroceryle amazona (assembly GCA_027560015.1). Taxonomy (NCBI): domain Eukaryota; kingdom Metazoa; phylum Chordata; class Aves; order Coraciiformes; family Cerylidae; genus Chloroceryle; species Chloroceryle amazona. The sequence goes on along the minus strand of JANHFX010010623.1, from coordinate 22,672 downwards.
ATTATGCAAATCCTTACATTGTAATATTATATGTAAGTGTAACAAAAGAAGTTCTGACTTTTCTGTCAATGTGACCGCTTGGGTGAAAATCCTGTCTTGAGGAAATTAGGAGTTCAAGTTCTAGTGAAAATCACTTGTATTGACACAGAAGTGACCAACATTTGTAGCTCTTATTCCTCTTCATTTGGGGTCTATATAAATATATTGGTAGATGAGCCTTTGCATTGGAGTAATTCCTTCCACACTGAGGGTTTATTTCACTAAATCTCTCCCTGGTTGTACCTAAAACTCAGCCTATGAGGAAGTCAAATTCTGAAAGCAAAAAGCTGAGCTCAGAAGTGAGCCAGACTCCTCTCTCCCCATGGCCTGAGTGAGGAAGAGACTGAGAGCACACAGACCTGGGTCAACAGTGATTAGGAAATGAGGGGTGTGCTTTTCACAGCTGCACCCTGCTCCTGCCCTGTGCAAGCCAAGTAGCTAGTGAATATTTTTTCATATAGTAACATCTCTTGAGAGAAAAGGAAATATGGAGTAAGTGCATTTTGGAAGAAATGGTAGAGCAGGTGACAGGCAGAAAAATGATAGAAGTTGAGAAGAGTGAGCGTCACTCGAGACTTTCCTCTAATAACAGTGTTGTTCCTTTTCTAATGCTTTCCTGTGGCCAAGTGCTGTATGAAAAGCTTGCACCCTTAATGGGAACTGATAACCAACAGCAGAGGGGCAGGAGCTTTGCAAAATGCTCATGCATGTGCCTGGTTTTAAGCACATGAATAATTCCACTGAAGTTTGAAAACTAATGCCTTATTTAAGGGGAAGTTCATGCTTAAATACTGTTCTAGACTAAGGTCAGGGAATTCTGTGATTTGCAGAGTCCATACTCTGACATAACTGAGATGTTATTATGAAAACTTTTACTTCCAGTAATCCGAAGATTTTCCTTTGGTGCAGTGTTGGAAAAAAATGCATCACCTGGTGTTCTTTAAAAATATTTAAATGTGAAATCAGCCTGGTGCTCATTTCATTCTGTCTTTTGTGGGTTTTCATAAAAATACCTTTTTTTTTAAATCTGTATACATTCACTGGACTTTTTAAGACTTCGTGATGATGTCCTTTGATATGCTTTTAAAAATTTAATTGGTGTAACAGATTGGACAGAATGCTGCTGTGGGACTTTGCTACTGAAGAGGAAATGCAGTGAAATGGGTCACGTTAATTCCTTGGATAATTAAATCTGGCCATAGTTCAGGTCTTCACTGGATTAAAGTGGACAACTTGTAAAACTGTATTACCTTCATACAGCTCCACATGAGCCTGCTGGGAGACCTGTGAGGACGAGGCAGTCAGTTTGGCAATAGTTTGTGGACTGAATCCTTGAAGATGTATTTTCCCCATGGATACTGTAAATGCAGAAGTTAAACCTGGTACAGAGTGGTGGCTCAGTGAGGTAGTGGCTATAGAGAAGGAGATGAACAGGCTCAGGGATGCATTTGCTGTGGCCAAAAATGTTCATGTTGTGCTAAATGGTTCATTGAGGTTGGAGGAACCTTGTAGATAAACATGCTACAATATTTATCTTAACATTTGCTCCATCTCTCTCATTTTTCTGATACACAGATATATTGTTACTACTGAAACTATAAGCACAGGTGCTCATCTGAGGTAAATTATTTTACTCAGCTCTTTTATGTCTGATGTAGTTCTAGTTCGACTTTTCATGTCTCAGAAGCACCTGAAGTGAGTTTTTTTCTGTGTTCTTTGTTTTGCATATATAAAAAAAGACCCAAACATGTCATCTTGTCTTGCATCTGATAAAGAAAGGATATGACAAGGCATCACAAGAATTGGGTTCACTTAACCGTAAGTGCTTAAAGGAATTGCTGAAATTTGGCACAGCATTGGTGCAGGGGTTCAGAAGTAGGGCAAGGCACAGAAATAAAAAGATAAAAGTTATCCTGAGGGATGGAAAACTGACTGCTCAAGGGAGGCCTGAGGAAAACTTGGACATCTGTTGAGCAGAGTCCACCTGGAGCCAAGATCTGCTTATTTGCCGTGAAGCAGTTGACTTGTGGTTGTGGTCCATCTCATGTCTGGAACCTCCTGGTGGCCCTGACTCCTTCACAACCAAATGCTTGGCAATTTTCCCTGTGGCTTTAAGACAGCTGTTGGGGTGCTGCAGGTACCTTATGTAATTACCTTCCAGGGATTTGCTTGTGGGCTATAAAATGGTTATACCCTGAACTCTTTTTGTGCAGATTGGTTTCTGAATAGGCAGCAGTCAACAACATCTATACTCAAGAAACCAGAAGCTTCACTTTTCATTTACAAGTCTTAAGCCTTGAATAACTGGGAATAGAACATCGAGGTTGAAAAGGAGGAGGAATGAATAAAATCCAGCATATTAAAAGTTATAATTAGAATTGTGATCAACTTTGGTATTATCAGGCCTTCTCAACTGTAATAACTGCATAGCCCTGAACAAAAAGCCTAACCATGTTTACAGAGAAACATGAATCTTGTTCTTGGAGAATGTTCTGTATTATTACACAGTGCCAGTGTGTATGAATTAGTTTGCTATGCTGAGATCCTGTGGGTGGCTTTATCTGGTGTTCATATGCACACAATGTTTGCATAAGATGTACAGTATAGTTGATATTTGTGAGTAATAAGCACTAAAATTTACTTTAATGAAAACAAAAGCTGTTTTGTATCTATGGAAGTGACCTTGTACAAAGAGCTCTCTGCTGATTTGTCAGGATGCTGCTCTGTTAGTGTGGTAGAGAGCAGGGGAGGGGCACCTGGCCACTTGAGGACCATCCATCCTGATGGCACCATGGCACACAAGGTGTGCTGGCACACCTGGCATCTCAGAGTACTTGGGGGAACATCTTCCACTCCTACATAAAGCTTTCCTTATCATAAGGAAGACAGATGAGTGTCATGTGAGGGGGCTTGGAAGACCCTTCAGTAGGCAGTATGGATGTCACCTGCAGCTTTTGGCTAAAGCAGGATGTGGAAAGCCCTTGTAAATGTGGCACGTGGAGTCAACGTGTCTTTGTTCCCCCTGCAAGGCTGCTTATTTGCGTTGTGCTCTGGCTGTTGAATTACAAACAAGCCGTGAGGATTTAGAGAGTTTTCTTTATAGTTTTGTAGGTAGAAATTTATGACAGTAGAGGAAGGAAAATACTATCAAATCAAAAGTATGAGGCACTACACTTCCTATTACCTTTTTTATTGATATAAAAATGTCTATAAGGGATAGATTTTCAACAGTTAGCAAAGTATGTACTTAGGCTATGGAGAGGATGCTTAAATATTGACAGTTAAAAAGCTGTAGCCCATTAATCTTGCTTTTGATGGGCCTACATGGGATCATGAATGTTGTCATTAAACCTGGTGGTTTTTCGTTAAGCCTAACGTCTCAATGCTTTATCTTTGAAACTAGTTGGCTTCAATATTGCAGGATTAAGCCCTGATAGCCTACTTCAGCAAGGAGTTTAAGGTGTTGGTCTTTTTGGTGTTGATGTGCCCAGTACCACTGTGACTCTGTTCTCCTACACAAACTTGCATATGCAGTGACTTGAAAACCACTTGTCACAAACAAAAACAAGTGGGGAGAAAAAAAAAGCAACCCAAACAAGCGAAAGTTACTTCTAGATACTTTTATTGAGTATTGAAATAGGCTTCCTACTCTGGAAGAGATAATCTCAAGAAAAGGTGTTATCATTGAAAAGGCTGGAAACAGTGGGATCCTGTAACTTCAGGAAAAGCTGATTTCCTGCTTTGTGGAAGCAAAGTGATATGAAGCAGTGGGGTGAGTATTTCTAGGGTAGTGGAAATTAATCACAGATGGGCCACAGATAGTAAAAGTATAAATGAAGAAGTTTGCTCACATAATAAGTTGTGTATGTTTATTAAAATACTATTACATGGGCATTTAAACGCTTGTAGCTAGTGAGACACTTAAAGAAAAAACAAAACAAAACCAAAACCAACATAAAAAACACTTCATGGATAACCCTTAAACTGTAAGATTTTCTTGTTTTCAATAATAAAGAACAGTTGTCATGTATAGATTGGTAGTAATAGAAGTCATTCTTAGTTTGACAGGCTGTATTTATTTGTCTGTAAATAGATGAGAAAATTATAAAAACTCCTAGAAAGCTCGTTGTAGTTAATGGAAAACTACTCACTTTATGGAACTGGATTAAATCTGTCCAAATATTACCGCTGGGTGACTAAAACACTGGATGACTCAATAACTTCAGGACAATGAACATAAATATATTTATAAACATCCTTTACCACCATGTTCTCCTTCATTTTTCTCTTTAATTTGGCTGGGGTTTTTTACAGAAGATTTATGAGCTCACTGAAAAAAAATATGATTTCCTGATCACTCTTGTCTAAAATCTTTTTGAGGAACAATAGAGACTGAAGTGTTAAAAACCCCACAACCCAAAGCCTGAATTTCTAAGTTCATCAAAAATGTCTTCCTGATTGCCAGGAGAGCCTGGCAGTCTGGATGGACATTTGGGTCAAAGGGGGTTTCTCCACATCTCTGCTGTCACTTGCATTGATTTATTTCTTCATTTCTGTGTTAGGCCTCTAAGTCTCTGCTACAGGCTGTTTAGGAAGCTGGAGTGTCATAGGAGGAAAACACTGAGGATTGGGGAAATCTTGAGTCCTCCTTCCAAGCTGTGGAGCCCAAGGAGTTGGGTGTGCCCTTTCTTCTCTAGGCTGGACCCAGGTATGAACATGGATGTAATGTCCTGTTCAAACTTGTGCACTTTCTGGGCTCTATTGTAACTTGCTAGTGGGAATTGTGAAGCTTTATATAGAGTGGCTCTTCAGGACAATCTTATGTTCAGCAGTCTTGCATCCCTTCTGCTCTTGAAAGAAAGCATTATGATGACTGTGATGAAGAAATGGGAGTGATAACAGGATTAATTAGCATTTTTGCTTTGGTTGTGGAGTTAACTTCATCCTGTGCAAATGACACCAAAGAACTCCCTGAGAAGAAAGATTCATCAGTTGAGCAGAAACCACAATGTTAGGGGGTAATTAAGGTGCGAAGCAAGCATTCAGAGCAGTTAAGGGTCAACCACTTCTGCCTGTTCATTATGTAATGGTTGTGTTTTCTGTTAAAGAAACCTCAATTTGAACTAACATGTGCCAACAGCATGGTTTTTAGAATCTGAGTTGTTTGGCTTCTTTCAGTGTGTGCAGTGGAGTGGGATTCATCTCTCTGAATGGCGCTTTTCCAGTGGGCAACACTGCCATCTCCAAACTGTATCCCAAACTATCACGTACAAAAGCCACCCTCCACATGTGCTTACTGACCACACAAGAAGTCCCCCCATGTAGATGACTGAAATTGGATGAGATGGATCCATCTGTCTTTTGCTGGCACTTGTCAAGCAATGGTGGTGGACAGTGTCAGAGTCAGGGAACTGGGAAGGTTGTGTCTTGGAGGTGTATAAAGGATGTGATCTGTGGACGCTGTGTGAATACATTCAAGAGGATGTTTTGACTTCTGGAGACCTGAAAATGAAACTTGGTGCAGAGTAAATGGACACGAGGCTTGTCCTCTGTCTCTCTTCTCTCACTGGGTGGTGGAGTTACTATCCCTTCTTGAAGGATTTTATATTTGCTTTCTGACAGCCCTGGTGCCAGGAACTTTCACTGCATACTCTGTCATGGTTTTTGCTGCTCCAGAGGTGAGTTGTGTCCCAGGCACCATCATCAACCCTGAGCCATGGAGGAGCAGTTTTATGCTTGATCCCAGTTCCCTGAGACTCAGGCAGCCCCATCAGCACGTGGGAGGGGTTAAGCAAAACGTAGGAGGGTTTGTGTGCTTGGGGGCTACCAAAACACTTTGCTTGGATGAGAAAATGCTTGGAGTATCTACAATTAAATAATCCTAGTGTTTCCTGAGCACTCCAGCTAAGGCCATATGTAGTAGCTTTGTACCTTGAACCTCCTCGTTATGGGATTAATTAGCTGTGCTTTTAAAGATACATTGGCAGCCTTGAGGTTTTTGTCTCTAATTATTATGGCCTCACTGTTTTATCTCAAACATCTCACCTCTAGAATTGGACTGCATTTTCCTGTCTTTAGGCAATTTCAGTGTCAAAGCTGTTTATTTTCACTCGATATTATGGCCTGATATAATTTCTTCTTCTACCTCTATAAAAAATGAAAATTGTCATCTCAGTTTCTCAGCCTCCTACACAGGGTAGCACAGTGTTTGCCTTTTATTCCCAGAGCAGCAGAGTTAGTTAGCAGTGGTAAAATCTGGTCCTGTTCTCTGTTACTGGAGAAGTCATAAAAATAAAATTATAGAATGTATTGTTGGGTCGTTTGCTGTTATTTTGCCTTTAGGATTAAATGATGTGCTACTGAAACTGGAGACTAAATGATGGCTTATTCTCTCTCTGTTATTGGATATTGCCTTTTGAATCAATCTCTAGGTCTTTGAGTTAATTATTTTGAGGAGATATGATGGTGTGTAAGTGTTCCCTCCCTTCCCACATGCTGGCATGGCCTATGAGGAGGGAAAGGACATAGACAAAGTCTGATATAAATGCTGACCCTTTCTGAGTAAGTTAAGAAGGAGCAGGAGTTACTAGTAGGAGTGTTGGACTCCATAATCTGAGCCAGAATGAACATTCAGATCAGAAGTGCTTTGAATACTTAGGTGAATCCATAGTGAAATTTTAATTATGCCTTTTTGTGACTAAGCTTAAATTACTGCCTTAGCAATGTTCCAGTCAATAAGGCCAGATGCATTGGTGCTAAATAATGTTAGCATTTTATCATGAGCATTTATTGGAAGCAAGGTTACTCTGTGTTAATTTTCCACGAGAAGCACACTGGGTTGTTTTCCACTTTGCTCCAGCTCTTGGTGCTATTGGGAGGGTGTTCTCCCGTTGGAGTGCAACCCGATGCTGTGCTGTGGGCAAGCAGCTGCAGCCATCGTGGGCACATGAGCTGCCATTGTCATTCTGAAAGCAGCAAAATCAGTTTAGACCATTGGATGTCCAGGGGGACCCAAGCTGCCAATGCAGTTGGGAGAATTGGGGGTTGCATCTGAATTTTCGTATTATAGATGCATGGTTTAGCTTTTGCATCTATTTGTCTTCTCCAACTGTATAGGGCAATGGATGGAGATGAAACCTGCATTACTGTCTGGAAGCTAAGCAGCCTATAAATAATTGTGCCTTGCTTCTGAGTTTTCCATGCTTTAACAGTGAGGCGTAACGCAGTATGCTGCAGCACTTAACCATTGGCATACTAGGACACTGACAAACCTATGTGTGCATATAATTGTATCTTGTCATACCTGTCTCCTGTGATAAAGAGCTTTAAGAGAGTATGCTTTTAAGGTATTGGAGATGCAGAGATTTAAGTGGGAGTTTCAGTGGTTCTCTCAAAGCCACATGACAGCTCAAGCTGGTGATGGAAGAAGTACCAGGAGCTGTAAGACCTATTCCCAGTGCTTGCTCTAAGCTCTAATGAACATGCCTTTTCTTAAGGCAAAGCCAAAGCCTAAAGTTTGTGTTGTGAAATATCCAAGAAAGTGAAACTCGGGATGTTTATAAGCCAGTTATCTTCAACCCTGCCAGACATCTAATACAGAGTCACAGTCCTGACTCACTCTTTTATACCATTATGAGCAATCGAGCTGGTGAAATGATGGAAGTATCTCTGGTTACTTATAGCAGTTTCTTATGTTCAGGCAAAAATAAACAACTAATATACAACCTAAGGTGACTACCAAAATTACCTGCAGCCCAAAGAGAACAATGTTTGTTCTTAGATATACATTTTTCATTGTACTTACTCATCAGAGGACTCCTCAGGAAGAAAAAGAAAAGCGTACAATTGATCACATGGAATATTGGAGAAAGTGGGTGGAAAATGAGTCAGTGACTCTCTGGTTGTTATGGTACCCAGATGTGGATGTTGTGGACAGGTCTAGTAGTTTAATTTGGATACAAATTCATGACTAATTCTCTATTCCCTTCTGCCATGCAGAAAAGAGCATCTGCGCTCTCATTTATCTATGAGCAATGCTTTTCATTTAATTAGAAATGTCAAGGTAAAGTGATCTTTTCTGGGCATAGAAATGGTTCATGTACCTAAAGGGTAACGTGTGCTTAGAAAACGTTAAGACATTTTAATTAGTGAATATTGTGTTAAAACTAGGGTACTGCACCAGCACCAAACTTTTTAGAAATAATGTTTTGGAGGAGATGATAAAATTTGATAAATTTTGTTAATTTTGGTTGACCTAAGCAGTCATTTATTGGTAATTAAAGCATATTCTTTTTTATGTGGTATAATACCATCCGTGTATGTTACAAAGGTCTTTGATTGTGGATGCATATGAAGTTTAACATGTAGGAAGAGACGCACTGCTATATCATGGCTATACTTTGCATTTAACCCTGTTTCACATTTGGTCTTAGTTTTCTTCATTTATTGCTATCCATAATTACATTCCCAGCATCACGTTCAATTTCTAGATGGGCGTGGGATTGAACATGTTCCTTCTGTGTCATCTTGGATGGTATTGCAGAGAAAAGCAAGGCAGCATACAAAAAATGTCAAGTGTCTCTAGTAGGAGGCATGAAGGAGGGAGGCATGGAGTGGATAAGTCCTACAGACCTTAAGTAAAACACTCCTGAATTCATGAAAAATTCATCCGTCTTTTTGGGATATGGTCTTCATTCCCTTCCTCCAGGCAGCATGGCTCTGGGAGGGTGGATGCTGTGGATGCCAGTTCTTTAGTTCCTTGACAGAAGTACTGGAGCAGGGCACTAACAAAAGGGATGCTATTTTTAGTGTTAAATGTTATCAGGGGACTATACCACTTAAGGAAGGACCTGCCCTCTAACCTGGGGATGCTCAGACCCACTTAGCATTGAAAGACCTCTCCACATGGTTTCCCATTCTTTTACATGGCCAAAGGGGAGTCCACAGCCTCTAGGTTGTCAGTCTTTGCTAGATAACCCAGTTCCACCAGCAATAAATCTTTTAACAGTTTTTTAAAAGGGGCAGCTGTAGTAAGATTAATATGTTTGAAAGAATCAGTTGAGAAATGGTGGTTTTGGGCAACTCTGGCTCACATGGATAATTTCTCTGAAGTCAGTGGGATGACTTGCTTGAGTAGAGGCCATTAGTCATTGTGTCTAGCTCTGTATGTCCTTAATGAAGCGTGTGTTGCTGAAGAAGGTTGCTGCTTCTAAGAGGAATGCACAGATTCAAACTTACCAAGTGGATGGTGGTGTGGGCAATCATTGCTGCTTACTAGTTTCATCATTTTAGGAAACATGACTCAATAAATTGTTTCCATCAAAAATGCCCATTTTATTTTTATTTGGATTCGGTTAGATGCTATCAGGTCATCCGAAGAGAGTCTCCATTTGCCTAGAAGCTCTGTATGCTCTTGCCATGAATAATAATCTCTGCTGTAGTCATATGTAATACAGTGACCAGGTCTTTGATGGATTTGATAACCTAACTCCACTGATTTCAGTAGTCATAATTTCTTCGGCAGGTGAAAATAACGCAGGCAGACTGAGATATAGTGAAACACTTACCTCTAAGGGTCTGAAAGGAAAAACAGGGTTAAGAAAGCCAGTTCAAAGTAGTACCAATGTATTTAAGTAATATTATTTTTTCCAGACAGCTGCATGTGAATTTTCCTTAAGCTACAGTTAATTTTCTGCAATGAGGAATAGGGTGGGAATGCCTGGAAAAGAGTGTGCAGACTGTGCAGTGTTGCTGTGTATGCAGCAAGACTTGGAAATTCTTAAACAAAAAAAGATTGCCCAGAGCAAAACTGGACTGCAGAAGGAGGTCCTCCGATGATCCTGGTCATGATTTTGATGGTACCTGAGCATGGCCAGAGTCCTCTGCTGGGCTGGTAAGTGCCCTGTGGGGAGGGATGCTAAGGGCAGAGCATCAGGGATTTCTCTGCAGCATAACTGTGTTCTTACATGGACTGGGGCTACTGGAGAGTAGCTGAAAAAATCCAGTGGTAGTAAAGGACATAAGATTTTTCTTGACATATTACAGACCAGCTAACCAGAGCTCTTCAGAAAAAGAAATAAAAGCAATGGTATTATCAAAACTGGGGATAAAAATATCTGCACTGAGAAAGGTAAACAACGAGATGAAGATATAAAGAGGCATCTCTGACTGGTATAGGTAAAACAACAAACAGAAATGAGAAATTATATATAGTATATAAAATAGGTGATGATGCCTGGTGATCTTGGCCAGAATATATACAGGAAATGAAGAGAGCTTTTAGACTCCTAGAAAAGAGAGAATAATGTTTACTTTACACTAACTCCATTACTGATAATGATATTTTATGATGAAGGGAGACTCACCTGTGAAATACTTTCATGGAAAATAATTAGAAAGTGTTGAAGGGTTGGTACAATAATCAGAAGGATTATTTGAATCTAGAAAAGAAATGTTCAATTAATTTAAATAATGAGTTTGGTATAATAATGAGTAATGGAAAAGTCTGAGAAATGGAAAAAATAATGCTGTCTGTTTTTTTAAAAAAAGGCAGTCTTGGCTATCACTGGCTCATAAACCTGACTAAAACAGTGTAACAAATTACAGGAGAGAAAATCATTATCTAGCAAATAACAAAATCATGGATTTCACTGGAACAAATGATGTCAGCCAAATTTCATTGCTTTTTGTGTTAGAGACAAATCAGTAGATGAGGGTGACTACAGCTCATGTTATTTATGTCTGTCCGGTGATAAAGCGCTTGCTGTCGTATTGCACTGAAACCCACTCATAAAACAAATTCAGCCTGTGCTTTGTATCCTAGCACATGGATTGATAAGTGACCGAGGAGCTATAAACAAAGCAATGGCACATCCAGATAGAGATTCATAGCAGGGTAAATAGTTCACAGGGAAAAAGCATTTCTATTTAACATTTTCTTTGATAAAGGTAAATTTTAACTACCCTCAGAAACTGTGTAGATGGTACTAAGCTGGTAGCTATAGGAAGCACTGAGGAAAAAGGAATAATTCATGCCATGGAAATATTAGATTGCTACATGTGTAGCTTGGTGACAGACTATCCAATAAATGATTTTTAAATCCTCAGTATTTGCTTTTTTTTATATATATATATTTTTTTTTCAGGATTTTAGGTGTACACAAAGAAAAATACCATGAAACTCTTCCTCTCTATGCAAGAGAAAGGGTTGGCCATATGTGGTAAATTGACTGTCTGTGTCCTAACAGCAGAGTTGCATTGCTTTGCTCAGAAACAGACTGAGCCAATGTTGGACATATTTGCAATGGAAATCCAATTCATTCTTACATCCCTTTCAAAAGCTGTTCCTGGACATTTAGACAACTTTTTGTCCGCACACTTTCGGTAATTTTAATTTTAAAAGCTTCATCTCTCCTGTAAAGGATCTGCATACCAGGGCTTACAACTGGTAAGAGGGAATACAGACCCTAGCCCCTGATCCATCAGCCCCCTACATATACATGCTTAGTTCTGAGGTTGGGCTCAATACTAGACGAATACTCTATATTTTGAATTTAAATGGGGGTTATGGAAATATTGGCACATGCTGGGGTGCTTTGACATGTGACTGCAAGTGGCAGTGCTCTCCCAAAATGATTCTATTCCTGCACACTACCTAATATCTACCAAAGATAAAATTATGACTTTCTAATGACTTCTTAGAGAAGGGTGGATTACATTAACCAGAAAAATGACTTCCAGTGAATAATTCAAGTATCTGTAATGAAAATATTCTAAAAGATATGTCCAGTGGAAGGCAGAAATCTGGAAATAAGGAATGTCTAAAGAGGTCCAGGGATACAGGATGACAACATAACAGAGTACATTTGTCAAGTAGCATAGTGAAAAAGATCAGTTTGGTGACAGAACGTGCCAGTCTGTCTCCTGGTGGCTTTTCCTGAAGAAACCAGTGATGAGGGATGTAAATAAATAGCCTAGGGAAAAATTCAATTAAAATTCAAATTTGATTAAAACTGAATTAAAATTGAATTTAGAAATTCAATTCAAGTTCAAATAGATTGTAAGTGGTTGTAATGGAGAGAGAAAATGCAATATTGGGTTTATGCTGCTGTTTATGGCACGCTGAGTGCTGAGTTGAACTGCCTGAAATACCAACAGCATGAGATGAGGACATCTCACTTCTAATAGGGTGACCTATCTGAGATGACCAGAGTGACTGGGACTGGTTCCTGGACTCCTGGGTCCATCTTTGCATTCTGTGGTGTCATCGATAGAGGCTTTCCAAGGCTCTTCTTTCTAGGTGTGGCATAAAAATATTTTCATGGGAAGCTGGAGTGGATTTAGACTTTCTAAATCAAATACAAGTGTTCTGAGGGACACTGCTGATGGAATTGCTGTCTTTGAAAAACGCTTGCAAATACAGGTAAGACAGTTACTGAAATATTCTTGACACAGCTTTTAGCTATTTTTCATGTTGCCTTATCAAAGCATCTGTACGTAGTGAATCCAGGGAGCTGGCAGCCTGTCGTGGTCAGCATGAAGTGTGCATCCATTTAGGTCCAGCTCTGATGGCACCCCTTGTTACTAAGGCTGCTTGAAGGCTGAAAGCTTTGTCCCATCTGACATACAGGTCCTGCCCAGTGTTTGAAGCAAGAAAGACTTTAATGATCTGCCTCTCACAATAGTGGAGATAGAGGGCCAATTATAGGTGGTGTTTAGGTTTCAGGATCATTAAATTCATCAGCAAAATGCATCCTAGTTCCTGGGAGGTGGTTGTATTTTGCAGCTGAAGAAACCTTTCTACTTGCTGCCCTCGTTCGCTGCCCAGAAACAGCAAGAAAAGCTGCAAAAAATCCTGTTGGAGGAAAAACAGCTCAATGCAAAATTCAGTATTATGAGATGAAGCCAGCCGTGACTGTGGTCTGTTCTGTTGACTTCATATAACCATATTGCAATATTATTTGCCTGTGTCAAGTGTACTCTCTGAATGTGTAACATGATAGTTAATATGTTTCTTTCTACTGCAATCCTTACAGTTAAAGAACCCCTTTCCTCCTCTTTGGCAGCAATGACTCTCCTTTTGCCTCCATCTTAGCTATTTCTTCCTTCTCCTTATAATGTTTCCATTTATCTCTCTTCTCTTCTAGCCTTCTGCTTCCTCCCCTGCTATAGCACAGTGGATTTAGAAATTATTTTATGAAGTGAACTTTACAGAGATAAAGAGTCAGCTCCTGCAAGTCATCTGTACATAAAAGACCAATTAACCTTGAGAATCAATCCTGAAGAAAGCTGGGGAAGATTTCTGCTATTCATAAGCCTATGTGCTTTTTTTCCTTCCCTTCTTTCTTTGAAATGTGCCATTGGATAAAGCTGTCAGGAAACTCCATTGACTTCAGTGCTGCAAATGAAATTGCATTTTGATACTGAGTTTGACACAGTAGTTTCCTTTGAAGAGTGCATGTTCTAGGAAGAAAGCACTGTGACAAATTGTAGCTTCAGTAAAAGTGTAGCAGGGTGACTTTGGGCCAGATAAATTTCTTTTAATCAAGAGAGTTGTAGAAATCTTTGTGATTTAACATTTTTCACTGTTTGCTCTTTGGAGCAGAAACTTAGTTTTGTCAAGTTGGAAATGCACCAGGGGTCATTTTACAAACTGTTACTGTAGATAGGAGCTATCAAAATAGGGCAAGTCATTTGCTTAAATAACAAGAACAGAGACAGCAAAGATAGAGAAAAGACAAATATTGGCCTCCAGATTTTGTTCTGTTGAAGGATAACTTGGTGATAATACCAAAGGTTTAAATGAAAAGTGATTTCTAGATGTTGCATGAAACCTTTATGTTAATATCCAAGCTATGAAATGCACTGGAAGCTCTCACTGCTTTCTTAGAGCATTTAATTTTCAGAATATTTACATTTTTATAATGTACAAATGTGCTATATATAGATACTCTTGATTTCACTAAACAATTTACTCTTGTTTTAGAAAACACTTCCACTGGTCTAAATTGGATCTCAAGTCTGACATGCAACAAGTTGGATTATTATATTGAATTTATAATTTTCTCTCTCTCTTTTTTTTTTTTTCCTGTGCAAGACATTCTTAAGTCAAGCTAAAGAACAGAATTATCATTTGCTTGTTGAATCATACTTTGGAATTAAAAAAACCCCAAACAAACACATTAGGGAAATCCAAGGAAGGAAACTCTTACTACTAACAGGAAGCTGATAAGAAATGGCAACTGAGGCCAAGCTGGACTAGGAGCCTGGAAATTCTTAGATATTTGCAAATTGCAGTGTGGCAATCCTGAAAAGCATTGACGTTGTCCTTGAAGTCAATAAGAAATAAGAAAGCTTCTCTCCTCAGCAGAACTCCAGGACAGTTTTGAGGTCTGAAGCAAATATTTTTAGGTTTTTATTTAAAAAAGAAAAAAAAGAGTCTGAAATATGAATCATCCTCAACTTACACTAAAGGAAGATGGATTCAGAGTGTGCTGAAGACAGGGAAAGTTTTGACCACTGAATTCAGGGTTTTTGTGAATTGCTCCATGTCCTCCCCTCCATCCATGTCTCTCTCACAGCCCATGCTCTCATTGCTGTAGCTGTGTCCTAGCTTCACCATGATGAAAACACAGAGCTGCTCCTTTAATAGCAGGCTTTGCAACAGTGTCATAAGATGCTGTAAGACTAAAATGCATTAAAATTATGGGTATGTATGAGCAGTTACAAGCTATAATAAACCTTGTCTTCAGTCTGTCCCTAGATGTCTAGTCATGCTGTGTATTCCAGCTAGACAAAGGAGCAAGAGTGGGTGATAGACTGGAAGAGTTTTATAATCTGAATAGCATAAAAATACCATGAAATCAGTGAAGACCATGTTGCTATTAAACCTCTTCATCAGCGCATTTCAGGAATGCTGAATGGGGAAGAAGCTCTCCCTCCTCTTCTTTAGCCCTCTTTCCCTAATTGTGTGATTTTCCTTGAAGTTGATTCCTGCTCTAGAGGGATTTCTTCTTGTGGGGCGAGGTGGGGAGAAGCAGGTCCATCATGTCCCCTTTCTCTTATCTTCCAGAGGACCCCTGTCCCAGATACTGTAACGATAATCTCTTGGGGCTGATATTCCTCTTGCGCCTTATGAATGCCACATACATAAACATATAGCAACATAGAACAACATAAAAACATAAACATATAACAACATAAAGTCTTTGCTCCATTTCTCAGTTTGAAGGAGGTAGCTGTAGATCGTGGGAAGGAAAAGAGGCTGTGATGTGGCAGGACTTCTGGTTTCTTGGTGGGTGCAGGGCAGCATTGCACAGAGTTACAGGTGATCCCTTTCCTTTTTGCACCTGAAGACAGTTCCCTGCAGATGCTGGTGCTGGAGGGTTGCTATAAATGTCTGGACAACCTTCCCTATACTTGTCACTTTACAGTTGATTGTTGCAGCTACATCTTGATCCCCAGATGTTCATATAAACTCCTGTTGACATTAATAGCAATATAAGACAACTGAGGAGCTTGTAAAGAATTATGTCCTCATGTTGTGAGTGGGCACAGTAGATACAAGCCCACCTGATGATGGGATGCCATAACATTTGTCTCTGTTCTGGGTTGCTAGGATACAGAGCACCAAAATGACAGATACAGGTGGCTATTAATTACCAATTTCCCCATCAGTAGATCCTGGATGCCACTTTTCAGTGCAACCCACTCTGCTTTTCTTTCTGGCTCCAGCTCTGCTGAAAGCTCATCTGAACATTGGGATAGGTGGTTTGTCCTCCTCAGATCTACTTTAAAAATATTTTTCTCTGCAGGGAGAGAAACTTTCCTTTTAAAAGAGAATTTTTTCCTCTCATTTAATTTATTTCTTTCACATTAGATTTATAGGTTCACAGAGTGGGGGTACTGCTGTCAGCTTTATTCTGCTTACTTTGGCTTACTTTGGTCTCCAGAAATGTGACAAATGCAGTCAAACAGAAAATAGCCTATCATGAGCTTCTCCGGCAAAGCAGAGGACTCTTCCAACCACCTGGGAAAAAAAATAACAGGTTTTATCAAACACTGTTTTTCTGTTGAGAGATACTACTACTTTTTAAAAATTATTTTATCATTACTAATTGATGGGAATGCCAAATCCCACAGGCAGGAGGACCTGTGGATCCCAGACCCCCTTTCAAAGCTTCATCCTTTAGAAGGTGCAGCTTTCTTACGCTGCAGAAGTGAAGAGAGTTTGGAGTATTGTATGATTTGATCCAGGGTGAGACTTCTTTTTTTTTTTAATTGGCCTGACGGAAATTGGTTGAAAGACAGTTACCTACTTAGTGGATTTGGATGGTGGCCCTGTTCTGAGTGAATTAAAAGCTGAACTTCTCTGGAACCATCTGTTTCCCTGCTCAGCAAAAGCACTGGAAGCTCAGAAGAAGTGTGCTCCAGTTGATTATGGAAGTCAAGCTTAATTTTTTAAAATAAAAAGTGAAAAATCTGTAGAAGACAAGACTGCCTGTTTAGAGTTTCTCTTCTTGGAGGTTAAAGTTTTTGTACCATCTGAATGAAAATGTGTATCTGTATGTATAATGACAAACAGGGACATGTGGACAACATAGGTTTTCTAAAATGGTTCAGTTTGAAAAATTTACAAAAATGTGGTCACTTCACACCAAATATCTCAGGGAATTGAAACTTTTCCAAACAGCAATTTTTCAACCTGTTTCTCTGTATTGTGTACTTTCTGAGCCAGAGCTTCTGCCATGGTATAAAGCCAATTGAGGTCCTCCTGGGTAAGAAACTTGCCCTGCTGTGTCTGGAGCACCTCAGGAGTAATGTGGGGCCCTGGGAGATCATCTTCTTGAGCCCTGCCATCACTGCATTCCCTCTTTTGGTAGGAGGAAAGTAGAGGGTCTGTGTATCCTGGATCTATTAATGAAGTAAGAAGTTCTTTGAGGGATGAAAATTGTCTCTATTAAATACTAACCATCTCCTCTCTAAGTTTAAAAATGGTTATTTTTCCTATGGTTCTTTCACTGTTCCTGTTCCCAGAACAATTTACTTTCTGCCTTTTCTTATCTAGCCTCATAGCATTAAGCTTAAAAATGTGCCGTGTATGTGCTGAATATAATCTATTTAATAGAAAATGATTGCCTGAGGCTACAGATCTTAACCCAGTGTTAGTCAGCCCTAATTCAGCCATGCTGCCTATTGGCCTGCAAAAGCCAGGGTTTTTTTGTTTTGTTTTGTTTTTATTTTATTTGGTTGTTTTTTTTATTTTATTTTATTTTATTTTTTTATTTTTTTATTTTCCCCTTTTGCGGCTGCATAAATCTTTACAGAATCCATAGTCATGAGTTAAAGATTGTTCGGCCTGAGGAGTTAATCCTTCCTAAGACAAGTCTTTTCTCCCTTACATGTATTGGGTATTCATGAAAGCACAGCCTAAATCCAGGAGAGTTTTCTTCAGAGACTCACGGCCTTCTGCTAAGGAAAGTATGTTATTCAACTAAAGAAGAGACCACCAAAACTGCTGTCTTTAAGATTTTCCTCATATTAGGTTATACCTTAATTGAGACCCATCTCTGTCTTCTCTTTGGAAAATGAAATTGTTTAATTGCTGGAAATTTGATTCTTGCTCTAAAACAGGGAGCACACACTCCCTTGCCTAGTTTTCCTGCATCTACCCCCCTAGCATGAGCTCCAGGAGTTAAGAACTATTATGCATTCTTACCTTTTAGTAGGGTTTGATATGCCAACAAGTCTGTGCCTCCATCTCTTTCCTGCCTACAATTCTGCTCATGAAAAAAAATTTTGCTTCCATGAATTCACTCTGGTTTGTTAGGAGTTTGCAGGGGAGTGAGGGGGGACTCTGACTGAATGTGTGTATAAAAGAGTGCTACTTCTTTTCTTTTTTCTTCCTTGGGATGAAAGGATTACAGTTTGGTTGAACTGTAATATTGAATAATGAGACCATTTGTAATAGGAAGAATTATGTGAGCTCCTTCTAGGTAAAAGGATGAACTTTGCTTGCATGAAAGTACTAGAAAACTTTTGTACCTTTATGATTACCCAATTACATCAGAAATTTTCATCTCCAAGCCACCCAGTTAAGAATGTATTACATCCATGAGCTCCAGACACAAATAATTTTGTCAAAAACACCCCAACCATGTGACCAAATGTGCAAGCACTTTTCTGCTGGAGAGCCTGTATAGCCCCATGGTCCTCTTCATCACCCCAGATACAGCTCTGTGGGCAACTTATTTCCTTTCAGCTCTGCATACAGCCTTACAGTTCGCCTTCCCCAGCCCCACGTGTGGCTGGATCCAAGCCTTTAAACCATCCTGTCCCCTCCACCGAGGCACAGCCCACAAATATCAGTTATGTCTGTTTTTCCCAAGCGTGTTGCTCTCTGCTTGTTGCAAATGGTAGCAAAGATTTAGGTGTTCAGCTGCTAATTCACATTCTGTGCTACATGGGGTATCTTCAGGTGGCTTACCCCATGGGAGCTCTGTTAGTGCCCCAGACCCAGGTAAGTGAAGCATCTGTGCATGGGAATACCCTAAATGAGCTGGGCTTGCAGGTTGTGGGTTTCTCACTCCTAAGTTGAATGTGGGACCTTGCTTGAAAGTGAGTTTCCTATGGGCAAAGAAAGACCAAAAAGCTGATTTCTGCTTCTGTCTACCATTATCTAGCATGATACAGCTTATCAGTTTATGATTTGGGTAGCATGTGGTTGGAGTAGAAAAAACTACATAGAACTTGACTATGAGCCTGGCAGCATTATTCACACTCTTTTCCCTTCCTTAAAAACCATGTGGAGAGTGCAAGTGCAATGGCCCTGTACAAAGAGCTGCTAATCAGCTATGGTATGATATTTCAAAATTTACAGGCTTGTTCTCTGCGCAGAATATGGGAATGGCTTTTCATGGTCCAGTTGTACTCAAAATTTAGGTCCTGGCTCTTCAGACTGTTTCTCTGTGTGGGATCACTTATGGTGGGAGCCGGTGTGTGAGTTGTAGCTCCTAGCAGCTGAGGGGCCATGGGCAGGATGGAGCCACTGGCAGTTAGAAATTGCTTGTGGGCAGGGGATTATTAGGATGGGAACTGAAGATGTCTGCAGTGTGCTGAGTCTCACTTCATAGCCACTGTGAATGAAGGAGAAGAAGAGGGGTCAGGATGTGCTCCATTGTTCTGCAGTGTGCACTTATCACCACCTTCAGGTAATGATAAACATTTTCTCTGTCCTTCTGTGAGTCAGATGAAGACACCTCCCACTCCACTGCAATGGTAAGGTTTGCTGAGGGGCCTCCCAAACCTATGAGAGCAGTGATTTTAGTTGCAGCTCCATGATGTGCACTATTGTGTCATGCCAGGTATCTTCTGCAAAGCTCTTCCTGCTTTAAACCCCAAGATAATCCTGGATTGCACTTTCTTCCTCCACTCTACGGGCATCCATCACCCAGCATTGCTGTCACATGGCCCCTTGGTCTCCACGAAGAGAATGTGGCCCTTGCTATAGACAGGACCAGGGAATACTCATGTCATACCATACCTGGATTCATCTGCATACCCCAGTGACTCTGCTTCCTGGCATTTACACCAAGCAAACAGCCATGTTGCTCTGCCAGCACAGGGAAAACATTTTAGTTTCTCCTTTGCTCTCCACTGGCCTGACTTCTGCACACACCACACTGCTTGCTAATGTCTCTGCGATTCCTCATGTGTGCTTTTATCTGTAAGGGTCAATTAATTCACTAATGCAATCATCTGTCTGCCCAGGATGACTCCCAAGCACCTAACATTTTGCTGTGTAATAATGCAGAGGCACTTATTTCTTTGAGGCTGTCTTTGTGAATCAGTGTAACATATTTGCACAGCAAAGGGGATTTGGAATTAATGTAGCCCAAATCAGGGTTATTAATTTAACACTCCTTCCTGTTTGACATTGTTTATATTTTTTAATGAGGACATGCTGGCCACACAGTTCATATTGCGCTGAATCATCTTTCATAAATCACCAGGTCAGGTTGGTTTTTTTTACTTTAATCTCCCTGTCCAGCAGGGTGGGAATAGCGGTGCTCTGGGGGCAGCTCAGCCCCAAAGGGATTGGTCACTCCTGGATTTAATTTTGTCATGATTTACTACAGCATCACACAGTTTAAAAAAAAAAAGCAAGCTGCAAAGCAAACCCCCAAGCTCAGGCAGATGGCTTGTGCTTGTAATCCTTCATCCTAATGGCTCCTGACAGAGCAGCTGTGGTTCGTGGCTAGGCAGGGTTTTCCATCAGAAACAACAGTTTTCCTGGGATATGAAACTTGACTGTAGGAGTTTGCTTCACTTAAGCATCTCTCATGCAAAAGAACAACAGAGAAGAGAGAATTATCTCATTCCCATTGAGATAATCTGCTGGCATGTGACTTTTGCTCTTTGCCTGTCCTTATATATTTTTTTTTTAAATATCCCAGCCTTTGAATACTGGTGTTAGAAAACTTTCATAGAGGCTGAAGGTGAAGGCCCTCAAAAGCAAAACAGCTTCAGATGGTCACAGATCTTCATAAAAGAGGAGACACTTGCAAGGAGACGCTTGTCTCCCTTAGCAACACATGAAACCTTCCCTGGGATAAAACTCAGTCCATGAACAACTTTGGGTGTTCAAGACAATCTGCCTTCAGCTGCACAACAGCAGCTGCTCCTATAGAAACGTCTTGTTCCATTACAACACCTTTTGGCGATGAAGATCTCCACTACACAATGTTTCAGGAGCTCCCCAGCAGTGAAAGCACCTCATGCCCAGTTATTTTTTCAACCATTCTTATGTATCTCCCCCATTTTTAAGGTAAACTGCAATGTTCTGGCAGGTAGGTCCTCAAGTATTGGTTTTTAATGTCTTTCAGCCTCCTGGGTCTGACCCATCTGCATTCCTACCTCCAGGCACAAGAGTCAGCCAAGCAATTTTAATGGAATCATTTGAGTGGTAGAACACTGGAACAGGTTGCCCAGAGAGGTGGTAGAAGCCCCATCCCAGAAGACATTCAAGGTCAGGCTTGATGAGGCTCTGAGCAACCTGATCTAGTTAAAGATGCCCGTAATCCCTGCAGGGGTGTTGAACTAGATGACTTTTAGAGGTCCTTTCCAACCCAAATCATTCTATGAATTCTAAGAGATGAAAGTGAAGGCAATGATGAATTAGGCAGTCTGGGTTGCTAATGGAGGATTTGATTTAGCTTTTCATTCCTTCTCTTTGTGAATCCCATGGATGTAAAGCTATTTTTTTCTTCAGGAACCCCCAGGGAGCTTCACTGACTTTGTCACCTCTTGTGTTGGATTTTCCAGTCCTGCCTGAAGTGTCAGGCGGTTAGAAAGGCTGTAATTGAGATTTACTGTCTTCAGTTCTGTGTCTGCACATATGTGCATGAAATACTCATCCAGTGGTGGAGGATTCATAATTATTTCTGTCTGTGCCTAGCAGTGCATAGTTGTATATTGATTTGCTGTAGTCAAGATGAGCAGACTAATTACAACGATTCATTACAAACACTGAATTATGGCATTAGGCAGACAGTTGTTTGGTGTGTGACAAATTATGAATAAATAGGATAGGACATTGCACAGAGAAAGGGACAAGGAAGGTAGCAGGCTGGGAAGGCACAGGGTGGCTTTGGCTGATTTGGCAGGGCTCCTCCATCCCTGGAGTCTCCATGAGTGCTGCAGGAGACCCTTGAGTCATGTTGATTGGTGTTATCTCTGTATTGCATGTTATGATTAATTAGTACTGATGATGTCTCCATCTGACACAATAAAGAGTTGGCTGGGTTCTCTCCATCTCATGTGGAAGTGGAACTGATATTGCTATGGATGTCTGCTATAGACTTCCCAACCAGACCAATGAGGTAGATGAAATATTCTGTAAGCACTTAGGAGAAATCTTGAGGTGACTTGCTGTTGTTCTTATGGGGGACTTCAACTTCCCAGGTATCTAATGGAAATACAACACAGCAGAGAGGGAACAATCCAGGAGGTTCATAGAATGTGTAGGGGACAACTTCCTCACAGAGTTGGTAAGGGAACTGACCAGGGAAGGTGTCCTGCTGGACCTCTTGTTTGTGAACAGAGAAGGACTGGTGGAGGATGTGGCAGTTGGAGGCCATCTAGGGAACAGTCACCATGCAATTATTAAGTTATCTGTTGTTAGAGGTGTTGGGGAAGGCAGCAATACTGACACTTTGGACTTTCGAAGGGCAGACTTTGAATTGTTTTGGAGGTCACTTGATAGAATCCCTTAGGAGTCAGTTTTGAAAGATGTAGGAGTCCAGGAAGGCTGGACATTTTTTAAGAAGGAAATCTTAAAGGCACAGGAGCAGACCACCCCCACATGCTGTAAGACAAGTTGTTGGTGAAGAAGACCAACCTGGATGAATAGGCAGGTTTGGCTCAAAATCAGGGAAAAAAGAAGGGTCTGTGGCCTCTGGAAGAAGGGGCAGATGACTCATAATGGGTATAAAAATGTTGTTAGGTCATGCAGAGAAATAATTAGAAGGTCTAAAGCTCAACTAGAAGTTAATCTGGCCTTAGAGGTAAAAAGCAACAAGAAAAATTTCTATAAATACATTAACAATAAAAGAAAGGCCAGGGAGGGCCTCCATCC
>JANHFX010010621.1:8248-41735 GCA_027560015.1 Chloroceryle amazona | reverse complement strand
CTGCAGCAGCTTGTGGTTGAGGTTCTGTGTGGGGGATGCTGGGGGGTGGGAATTCAAATGCAAGATCATGTTAATTTTACTTAGGATATATAAAGAAATCAGTATGATTAAAACATGATTCACCATTCCTGGAAGTATTTAAAAAGCATGTAGATGTGCTGCTTAGTGACATGGTTTAGTGGTGAACATTGTTGGAATAGGCTAACAGTTGGAATCAATGATCTTAAAGGTCTTTTCCAACCTAAACTATTCTATGTAGGTCATACAGAAAGGGCAAACTTCTAATTTTTCTCACCTCTTCCATTCTTTATAACTGAAGTGCTCTCTGTTTCTTTGTTATTGTCAGTAAGATAAGTTTAAGATATTTTATGTTCTGTGTGGAATATTTTATCACTAATCTCATATTTTCTCAAGACCACAGAGAACAGAACAGTCTATGCTGATCACCACAGTGTCGTTTATGAAAGGGAATGCTACAACTTCCACCCTTAAAAATACAGGCAATATTAACTGCTCTTTTTAAAACAGGTTTACAGAGAAACTCTGGCTTCAAGGAGTGTATCTTGAACTTGAGAGGCCACAAGAGGTTAGCTTCAATTTGGATCATGATCCTGTTCTTCACCTGCCTGCTGCAGAGAATCAGAAGATGGACTGAACTGCAAGATGCCTGATATATGAGGGTGTCATGTTGTTTGTGGTGTCTTTCAGTAGGTATTTGCCATGGGTGAGGAAAAGATGAATCTCTGAGTGATATTTGATTTATATCTAGGTTACAGTTTGTATCTGGTTTCCTTATAAATGCATCATTAATAAAATTCACCTGTGCACAGCATTTATTAGACAATGATTTCTAATTTCTTGCGGTTTTGTTCTGGTTTGTTGGACAAATGTAATGGAAGATGATAATGGAAAAAGAGAGACATTAGCCCTAAAAATTACAGATCTTGGTGACTCATCAGTACTTACTGTCTTATTCTTCTACAGATTCCATTGATGCTATCAATTCCTTCAACAGTTCTTCCCACTAGCTCATATAGAGAATTCAGACACAAATGAGGACATAAAATGTCATCCTTAGTTTAGCCAGTAATAGAATCTCCCAAGACCCACAGCATCCATTCAGAGTATAAAGCAAGCTTGAACTGAAATGGAATCTTTTGGAATGTAAAGCAGTCATTAGCATGATGAAATTTTGGTCTTCATCTCTGAATTCAGAATCCAGGTGTCTTTTCCATTTCACTGCAAAGCTCCTGCAGTGAATCCATTTGCAGCACTGATAGTTAAGAAAATGCCTCATTTTAAATGGCTGTTTGACTGGCACAATAACCAACAGAACACCTAGTTAGACTTGGCAATAACTGTTCTTCAGCTTGATCCTTATAATTCAGATTTTCAAAGACCTACCTGTCAAATGATTCATGCTATTCAGATGTATGCTTCAGTGCACTGTGTATGTCTTGCCTGACACCGCAGGTACATGTGTGTCATGCAAGTGTCTATTATGCAACAGTTTATCATTCTTTATAAGCACTGATTAGCCCTACACTGTGTTGGTATACCAGAGCGATGCATTCATTGTTCTCACTGAGAGCAGATGGGGGTTTAAGCAGTGCAACATCTTTGTGCCTCATCCAGGTAGATGTCAGCTGTGCAAAACAGGGACAGAAATAATATTTTTGAGAATTGCTTAAATCATAATACCAAAACATTAAACCTTTGTCTCCAACAAGATACAGGTTGGCTGGTAGAAACTTAATTTTATCTCCATGTTGAAGTATAGTTATAAAGAGGAAATGAGCTGAAAAAAAATATCATGTACACGTCTTCACCTGATCATGTAAATCACTTGCTTGATGTTATGGAAAAGTCAATGGCATCCTGCCCACAACAGAGTCACAAGTCTGTGAATATGTGTACATAAATACAGTAGCTGAGAACTGAAGTTCTTCCTCTGCTTATTTACCCTATATCTCTCACAAACATTTTTTTTTTCCCCAAAATGGAATGAAAACAAGTATCAAACATTCTGTGGATCCCATATATTACCTTTCTGCCAACTAAGCCCATCCTTGATAGATAATGTTTTTCTTTAAAGGTTTCACAGAAGATACTGTGTTGCTAACTGCAATCATGTTTAGAGGACTGACAAAGTACATATCAGACATTGCCCCACAAAAATAAACTAAAATTAAACAAACAAACAAAACCCGAACTAAAATGTATGTTCTTTTATCAGGTAGATTCCATAAGTACGGCATATAAATTTTCCATTCAAAAATCTATTTGATGTAAATGAAAGTATAGAATTCAGTGCCTGATGATCTTGATTCTACAGCAAATTTAAGACATTGGGTTCTTGCTTTTCCTCTTGATTGTCAGCCTGTAAATACATCTTGAAAGTTTAATATCTGATGGGGGCTTTTTTTCCCCTTGATTCACAAAACTCAACTTTACTTAAAAAAAAAAGCTGTTAATGATTTTCTGTACAGTACATGAGGCAAAATAGAAATCTGTCAATCTGTACTTAACTATGGATTTTTTTCAAAATAGTAAAAAGCAGTGTTTGTAAAAAGATAAATAAGAAAACCAGAACCTTTTTTTCACCAATGAGGAGCACACCTACTGCTGTGTTTCCAATGTGGTCCCATTATGAAGCATGGCAAGTGTGTTTTCTTTTTTCTTTTAATTTTATAAATCTTAGATGTCCATAAATTTATCAAAAAATATGCAAAGTTTGTTAGGGTGTGTTTATCTATTACATTTTAAGGACTATTTTGATGTTAGTTAATATTTGTCTCCAGTATTATTATATTAATTACTGTTTGGTGGAAGGAAGTGTAACAGTTAGTAAATATATCCTTTACTCAGGGTCCAGGTTTTGTTAGTAGGGCCCTGCTTTATAAGGTGATGTGCTGAGGAAATAATATTTTTTGTTCTTTTCTTATTCTGCATATGTAAATGTGTGGGGATGATATATAAAGAACAAATATACAAGGAAAACATGGGAAAAGTGATATCTGCAAATCTCTTCCTCATATCTTTCCAAGGAGATGATATGAGTGACAACTATCAACATGAAGTGAGTGAATATAATCCTGGTAACTATTCCATACGTGTTCAGATCTAGTCACCGTTCCCAGTAAGTTGTTCACATGTGAAATAGCTGAGGGTAGTTTCAAAAATTGCATAGTGCCTTAGTTATCTTTTCTGCATCAGGAGCAAGTAAAACATTTTTCTGCAAGCAAGTTTTAGTTGGTAGTGAAAAAGATTAATATATTTTGCATAATCAATTAAATAGCTCAGATAAGAGATGTTAGCATCAGAAAATGCAGCTTTTAAGAAGCCAGCTGCAGCACACAATTGTGGGTATTTATGTAAATATACACAATAAACAGTACTTTGTAACAAAACATTTAGAGCCTTAAATAAACACACTTTATAGGCTTTATTTAAGGTTCTAAATGTTTCATTACAAAGTACTGTTTATAGCATTTGCAGGGAAAAGGGAGCTGATGAAAGCAGTGGAAATGTGTTTTGATTTCAGGACAGGATTTAATGGCTTAACAGTTAAGAATTTTTTAGTTATTTCTAAGTTTAAAGAAGGAAGATGTTTCTGGTATCCATGCCAGAATGTTTCATTATGTTGAAGATTATCTGCTATTTCTTAAATATATTGTTGACCTACAATATAATATTTATACTATACTAATATTGGCAATATGTAGTTTATCATTAAAACAATAGCAGACTACTTTTTATTGTGGATACACTATGTGACACTAAACTTGTAGAAATCACGCTGGGCTGTCATTCTAACAGAAGACATGTAATATATATAATTCATATTTCCTTGTGTCTGCTTAAGACTCAGGGCAAGCCTGCATGAACCACAGAGCAGGATTAGCCCCCTCCCCCCTCACTCCCAAGGGAGGATAAAAAGGGGAATGAGGAAAAAGAAAAATGCCTCACCCAAGGTTGGAAGTTAAGACTATAAAAAATTCCATGAATAATGGGAGAAAAACAGAATCAGGAATAAGAAGGAAAGAAGGATACAGAACTCTATACAAAACCCACTCTGGGATGGTGATGTATTGAGTGATGAATGTGGAGTCTGGCCCAGCTGGGCTGAGATGCCCTCCCAGCTCCCAGAGCCCTGTAAGGAAGACGCCCCCCCACACCGGCCCCCAACCTCCTGTCTCCTTGTTACATGGAGTGTGGCAAGGAAGGGGAGGGAATAACAGCTGCCCTCTGACTCCTCGGTGTCCTGGGGTTACCACTTCTCCTCCCCATTCTGTCTGTTCACCCTTAAACCACACCACCATGACAGAAATATTTCACTGTTCAATTTCATTCCTGAATTCACCAGTAAGAGTAGAGTTGAGAAGGTACAAACTTGTGTTGGAATGGAAATAGATTTAACAGTCATCAAAAGAAAATGTAAAACTTCTGAAAAAAATAAGTGGGAAGGAGCTTATTTTAAAAATACAATATATTTGTTTTATGTATTTGAATACAGCATACCTTTTTCTGTGTAATTTTCCATTATCGTTGTTGATTGAAATTGAAAAATGTGAACTTCTGACACTATAACTTCAAAAGTGACAGTTTGCACTTTTCTGTCATTTAGAAATATTAATATTTTCATAAAGTTTTTCATTGTTTATTTGACACAGACTTTGTGATTAAGCTGTCTTTATTATGTTTACAGATGCTAGCTGGTGTTCTTTCTCAAAGTTTGCTTTTTTCACTGAAAATTAAAGTGTTCAACTGCAGAGAAAAATGGCCATCTGCTAGTTTATCAAGTCTCTGTTTAGAATCAGAAATTATATAACTTACACAGATTTCTTTGGACATTTTGTGTCTTTTAGTAGAAGCTAACTTGTCCTCCCCACTAAAGCAGAGAGTTGCATTTGTTCTCATAAGTCTTATAACACAGAGATAGGCTCTCTGACATTAATTTGCAACAAAAAGTTAAAAATGAGCCATAGTACTCTGACTTTGAATCTCTGTGAGAGTCCAGATCCTGTCAGTGTAGAGAATATTCCTCTAGTTTCTGCTGCTGTCATTACTGCTGCATAAACCTGACACCTTATGGGATGGATGAATTAAAGGACAGATCAAAATTGTGAAGTTACGAGGTCACAGCAATATGTCCTTTTTTGTTTCTTTCACATCCACAAACTAGAGAATAATAGTCCCTTGCAGGAATCAGCAGTGCTATTCTCTTCCTTTGGCATTTTCTGGAGCTCTTGCTGGAGATCTCCTTCGCATTGTTTTCAAACCTGAATGCAGCTGATAGTACGAAACTCCAGCTTGTGTTTACTTCTCTGGGTATCCTCTGGGAGATCCTTTTCAATGTGGATCCTGGTAACAGCAGACTGAAGTCCTCCATCTGCCAAAACAGCTAAGTAGATGCTTGACTTTAAGCACATAAGTAGGCTTATGAGCCAGTTATGTGCTTAAAGTTTACTAGTTGTGAGTTATGCATACATTCCATTTCACTGGGAAATAAAAGGATTTTAAATAAGGTGATGACAAGGGAAACAGGCAGATGTGGTGTTTTGGTAAAACACCTCCCATTCCTGCTATAGATGAGAGTAGCCTTCTAACTCTGACCTGTGTAACAGGGGCAACCAATCTAATGGTACAATACTTGCATGGAGTGATGAATCTGGGGTAGGGGAAGTTCACAAACTAATATGCTGTTCTATGAATCATTAACTCGGGGATTTGCTCAAGGCCTCCACAGGACTAGGGAAAAAAAGCCATTAGTCTTATAACTTGGTTTGGGTTGCTTTTCTTTTTTTTTATTATTATTATTATTTGTTTTGTTTTGTTTTCTTTTAAATTACAGTAGTCTGTATCAATTTACTTTCACAAAGTTTATATTTCTGCACTTTGTATGCTATTGTTTATTAAGGTTAAGTGCCTGGGACATCCAAAAGGAAAAAAAAAAAAAAAAAAACAAAACAAAAAACCAAACACAGAGCACCAAATCTATATATTACCAAATATAATTTTAGAATTCAAAGTTATTAAAAAAAAAAAATTAAACAGTGTATTCTAGCAGTGTGCAGCCACATGTCTGAGCTCAGCTGACTTATTTAGTCTGGTGATTGACAGATGCATTTGGTAGCTCCATGGAAGTTTTATAAGGGAAGAAAGTAAGGCTGAATCTCACTGATATTACTACTTCTGACTTGTCTGTATCCTCTGCTAAAACACTTCTTTATTACTTTCTTCATTTTGTGCTTATGACATAGGAAATTTGCAACAGCTTATAAACCGCACATTATAAACAGAATTGAATTATAAATCAAAATGTTTGGAACAGATGATGTTTCCTCAGTGAATCCCTTTTGTGCTTCCAAAATTAGCATTGTCAATCAAACCAGCAAGTGGTGTATGGTTACACAGAGTGGATCCCCTCTCAGAAGATACCTTCTTTTAGAAAACCAATCAGAACTGGCACTGACATGATGAGACAGACCTGTCAGCAGAGCTGGGGTATATAAAGCAGAACAACTATGTTAGCACTTCTGAGCAGTCGTGCATTCCCCGCCTCGCCTCGGGTGTAGGGATTGCAAAAAAACAAAACTACACTGTCAAGACTGTGTAGTTTTGTTTTTATGATTAGAGGCTCTACAATTCTCATGCTGGGATTGTCTAATAAAATCTTACTCTGGATAAGGACGTCGTTCAAGAAGATTTCGTTGGGCTTAGCCCACTCTTTCAGGCACTTTGAGAGATCAGGTTAGTAGCATATTTCTGCTGGTGTAATAATATTCTATCAGTCACTAACAATTCTTGTATCTATTATTTATAAAATTTCTCATAGTGGGGTAGAGGTTTCAGAGTACAGATGTGGAGCACTTAAATTCTCTAGCAAGACTGAGTCTTAAAATTCTGGGAGTAAGTTTTGATAACACTCAGCAAAATGTTTTTCCAGTATATTTATTGTTAAAGACTATATAAATTAAGATTTTAAAAGTGCATGGAAACATCTGCCTGACATAAAAACTCCTTTCTGTTGGGAATGTTCAAGGTTATGCTTCTGAGAGATAAACTGAGAAGCTCCAAGAATAGCTCTGATAAAATGCATATGGTATCAGCTAAGCGCTGATGACTTTTTAAGGGAATCAACTGCTAAGGTATCAATTACATGGCAGCTCTGGAACACTTGTCTGCTGTCATTCATAGTTGGGAAGGTTATTTCTGGAACATGACATTTCAGATGCATACTTTCAATTCTAATTATACAAAAAGCCTTATAAGATCAGATCTTCATCACTGAAATTTGCCTAGAGAATGAAATATATAAACTTTGTGTGAACTCCATGACAATTCTACTTGATTAAAGTATTTCCAAAGTATTCTAAAGTCAGGAAAGTACGTATATATATATAATCTTTCATAATATTTAATTATACTGTAGGATTATTTCAATATATTTTAGCTGATCTTCAAAACTTAGTTATAACTGAAGTACATCTTAGTGAAATATATGTGAAGATATTTGTCTTCCTCTTCAGAAAACAAGTGTTGTGTTAGGATGAAATGTTGGTAATTTCTTCTAATTTGAACCCATTTCCACCCACTCTCAAAGCTGAAAAGCTTTGACAAAAGGCTGCTCCTCTGTCAGGCTGGAACAAGTGTCCAGATAACCAGTAAAAGCAATAAAATGCAGCTCAAAATCCCAATACAATATCTGGTTGTGCCCTTATGCACTTGTATGTAGGCATCAGGAACTGAATTCAGTGATGGAACTCATGTCATGAAGAATTTTCACCCTTTTGAAAGGCAGCTTAAATCTGGCTCACAGTGAAAGAAAGTTCACCTTCTCATTAATTTTTAAATTAAGCCTGTGACTGTCACAAAATCATACACAAAAGCCAAAGCAAGCAACAGTAAATATATGAATAAGAGTATATATATATAAGAGTATATATTGAAAAGATTATGGGGTTAACTCATTTTTTTAGTAAGACATGGTAAGCTCTCAGGGGAATTTTTTAATGAGAAAAGAATGTAACTTTAATAGATGTATGATACTATTCAGAAGATACTAGCTACATTTTAAAAACTTACATAATTTAACGTCAGTAAATGAATATGCCAATGCAAATATAAAAGAGGCCTGATACAGAAGCTTTTCTGGAGGCAGTGTGATATTTCAAAGTAGGATCTTGTGGCATAGGAAGAGAAAGCAAACTATCTTTCTTTCAGATTTCACATGGATCTCCAGTTCTTCAAAGCATCAGTGTCAGTGGTTACCTTATATCCTAGCTCACATTTTGAAGGTGGCTGTCTTCTCATATTCAAAATTCCACTGAGATACTCTCTAAGAAAGAATAGAATTTTATCTGTATTTTTAGTGCCAGAATACTCTGTGTAAAATGAAATTATTTGCTACTTACAGACTGCTTTTAAAAGTGTGCCTCATGGCATTTTTTAAATGATTCTTAAACTTATTTATTTAATTACTATTTTAATTATTATTAGGTTTTATACCACATTTTTTTCAGTTGCTATTTAGTGGCCTAGTTGTCTTCATTGGAGAATTCAAATGATTTGCACAGACAAAACATTTTCAAATAACTCAAAAATTGTTCTACACGAGTGTTTATTTTTTCTTTAGGTAAAAGAGGTTAATGGACAAAGAGAGGCTAGATGACCTGCACAAGGTCATGCAATGGGTCAAGCAGAACTTTGTCTCCTGCTGCATACTTGTAATGCCAAATCACAGCTTCACTAAACATAACAGTTTTAGATCCAGCTCAGCCAAGTGCCCTAAGAGTAATTTGCTATACAACTTTGTAAAAATCTATAGTCTTCACATTTCACCAGGTCAATATGACTTAAAAACTGAGAAGGGTACATTGTTATGAAAATGATTACAAATATTCCTAAAATCTAGCAAGAAGGATATGTGTATAATACTATATATCTAATTATGTTTTTATTGCTTTCAGAGTGCCTGTAAAGATGACGACAAAAGCACCAACATTTACACAGCCATTACAAAGTGTTGTGGCACTGGAGGGTAGTGCCGCAACCTTTGAGGCTCATATTAGTGGTAAGGTTTTGATTCATTCTTGCAAGATTTATTTTTTTATTATTATTATTATTTAGCAATGTTTTTGGTAAGACAAGCAGTAACACTTTTTGTAAATCATAATCTAACCTGAGTGGGTAAAGATCAGTGCTGGAACATGAATATATATCTTATATCTACATCTTATTGTACTGATTGGCACTTTGAGGTGCTGTCAGATATCCACAAAGATACTGAATAAGTTCACAAGGCTTCCCAAGTGACACCCCATCATCCTGCCAGTGAGACTTCTGTCTCATTCTCCTGTGTTTTAGAGTCATCAAAACTGGGGTGAAATAGCATTAAAAGTATGTACATAAAAATACATACTGTACTAATAAGGGAACTTCATATATGTGCAGAGAGTAACTGTTTTTGGATAATGATCAGAGAGAAGGAGCAGTAAATGTGCAAAAGACAAGTCATATGCTAGCTCTGATTAAGTCATAACCTTACTCTGCCTAAGCTGTATTTCTACCTTCTGAGCCCTTGAGTTTACTTAATTCTAGAATTCTGGCAGAGGCATTAAAAGCACAAATCCAGGTCCACACAGCCACTGAAGAGGGTAGAAAATGCGTCTGATAGGTAGTACATATGGACTGTGATCATGATGGCAGTGCAATGCTGGATTAATATAAGTTGTTCATGTGATTTAAAGATGCCACATAATTTTAAAGGATACTTCATTTTACCAGTCTGCACGCTATTAAAACACCCTATCTTGTGCAAAACCCCGTGCAAACCCTAAACATAACTTTATCAGATAACCAATACCCTAAGTGTGCCTCTGACCTCAACAGTGACTCAGGAGAAATGACACATGTTCTTGCTGATGGAATTATATTGTCTTACAGGCATTAGCAATGTGATGATCCACATACCATAAAACACTACCCAGATGCTCTGTGACAGGTGCAAACACATGATCTGTCCAACTATAAAGATCTTTGACGTCTATGATCCACTGGTCATCCTTTGGTCTCTTTGGATAACTCTGGCTCACATAAAGCCTTTTAACATGTTCTGTAGTCTACATTCATGATATTTTTTCATGTTATTTGGCCCTCTACTTGTCAGAGAATTACTCTGACCTTCTCTTGTTGTCTGCATACTGTAAATTCCTGTGAAAAGTTTCTTTCTACTGCTGATTACAATACTTATTAAAATATATAAATATATCATCAGAACAAGTTAGGATGCTAATTTTATGGCTCAATGTGAGATTTTGGCTATTTTCATTTGTGTGGTATTGTGGAGCTTGAGTTCTAGATCAGAGCAGTTTTTCTAATAGCACATACCATATTTGTATTTTAGTCCCATAATGTCATGTGAGGCAATCTCCTGTTAACTTTTATTAAAATTGTGAGAGTCTGGAATAACTTTCCTGCCTCAAATGCATCCACCAAGATTGACATATCTGACAGTGGCTTGGTATTTAATGTTTCTAATACATAAAAGATATGAAAGTTTTATTTCTTGAACTAATTGCAGAAACGATGGACTACACAGCTTTATTCTGCTACCTTATCTGCCCTTTCTAGCTGTCATGAATTATTGTGAATTTGAAATTCAACTTTCTCTTTATTTCTCATAACACTGCCCTTTTATATACAAGTCAAGTATTAATACAGCGCTACAATTAGAACATGAAGATCCCAGTTAATCTAAGAGTACTAAGAAGAGCTTAGCAACCACCTGAGATGCAATTTTTCAGTCCATAAACTAGAACCACTGAATTGTACTGTTGTATCACACTGTGAATCAAATGCTACTTTATTTTGTCTGATATCAGACAAAACTACCCAGTATTTTCCCCTGCACTCAGCGCAGAACACACAAACTCTGTGGTTAAAAGCAGTAAATACCAGTGCAGCTGGGACATCATCACAGGCATAAATTAACTATTGACAACATTATTTTTGGTTGCTTAAAACATTTTGAAATGGGATGAAATCAGTGGGATCTATTGGATATTGTATGCTGATAATCCCCGAGTTGTCCTATACAGTACTACAAAATTGAGTTATACAAACCCTATCAAGGCTGGCTGATAACTTCCACCCGTGAAATTAACAAAGCTTAAATATACTTTTACCCTTTTGATTACTAATTCTCTCTAAAACTGGCCACTTTCTTTTATCTGTGTCTGTTTCTATTTTGCATATATCTAAAAATCAGGTTTTCCGCTATGAGTAAAATTTAAAACTTCCCTAACAAAGGCTGGTGTGACTTCAGACAGACAGTAAAAGCTTTAAACTACATATCTCAGCTTCTTTTTCATTTTAGTCTCATGTAGTCATATTCCTGGCACATTAAAACCCAAAATAATTAAGGAAGTTTATAGAAGATTTACTTTAGAAAGGAAGCCAAATTCTGTGGTACCGGGGTTTTTCAAACCAGAGTTGGACTGGAAAATTTAGAGCAGCTGTAGTATGTGCAGTCTGAGATCTCATTCCTGAGCCCCTCTGCAGTGCAATTCGTGATCTGACTTCAGTGGAGAAGTATATGAAGTAAATTTGCAGGGATTTTCATTTTGCAGAAATGTTGTTCTAGGACTACATTTTTGTAGACATTGTTAGCAATAAGCAATGCTACTTAGATACTGACAACTACATTAAAAAAAAAGCAACAAACCAACCAAACTTGTGCATCCCCCTCATAATATTGATGAACCTTTATTGCCAAACACTACATTCCATTTATTATTCAAGTGATTTCCTAAATGCAGTAGCATGTGCAATTGTCCTATGCTCTGTGTATGTTACAGACCTTTCTCAGAAGGTATTCTTTTACCACTGTGTCACTGGACATACAATCATAGATCTGTGACTGTGCCACTACACTCCACTATAACTGTTCATAGGCAAGCAATGTGTTAATTCTGGATATCTGCCATTTCATAGCATCTTAATCTCTTTTTTGTCTTTGTTTTTCTTTAGGTTTCCCAGTTCCTGAGGTGAGCTGGTATCGGGATGGCCAGGTTCTCTCTGCTGCAGCTCTGCCCGGTGTGCAGATCTCGTTTAGTGATGGCCGCGCTAAACTGGTGATCCCTACCGTGACAGAAGCAAACAGTGGAAGATACACCGTTCAAGCCACCAATGGATCTGGGCAAGCAACTAGTACTGCTGAGCTGCTTGTCACAGGTATCAAGGAGCTAAAGAAAGGCACATTTCTCTGCTAGCAATGTGAGAAACAGTGATAGTGACAGTGATAACAGGAGCATCACAGATAATGAAAAAGGTTTTGAAGTACTCAATAGGCAAAGAAACAGCAAACCAAATTCCTCTTCCTCAAACAGCCTAGAATTCAGCATATATTCTCACCAGTAATTTCTAACAGTGTCTTTTATACCTTAACTGTATAAAGTTTAATCTATTTTATAAACTCTTAATCACAATTACAAACTTCTGGTTTAGCTCTGTGTAATTCTGTTTG
Source organism: Chloroceryle amazona (assembly GCA_027560015.1). Classification (NCBI taxonomy): domain Eukaryota; kingdom Metazoa; phylum Chordata; class Aves; order Coraciiformes; family Cerylidae; genus Chloroceryle; species Chloroceryle amazona. Next base: position 29,206 of record JANHFX010010621.1, on the reverse strand, counting down.
TGTGATCTGTCACACTGGCTACATTCAAACTATCATAAAAGAAGAGATAAAGTTCTGTGGTATGGAGTCCTTCATGATATTTAATAATATAAATGATATTTAATGGAATAGTTCACATAAAGAGGCATACCCAAGACACTGTTCTCACTACCTGTGGTTATAATCAGTATAGCTCTAATTCTAGAAACATTGTCAATCATGGGCATAACCAGAAATATCAGAAATTTTAAACACATGAAAAAAGTTAAGGGTGTTTGCATCTTGACAAATCAAATAATGTTTTCAACTTTTGAGAAGGTGGTATCATCTGTCCATAAATGTGAAGGAGGAAGACTTTGTACACTTCTGGTGATGAAAATATCTAGCCCTTAGAGTTCTTTTTAACAGTCATTATTGTTTTTCTATTTATTTCTTCAGCTGCAACAGCACCACCAAACTTCTCACAACGACTACAGAGCATGACTGCAAAGCAGGGAAGTCAAGTTCGACTTGATGTGAGAGTGACTGGAATCCCTACACCTGTGGTGAAGTTCTATCGGGATGGAGTAGAAATCCAAAGCTCTCCCGATTTCCAAATTTTAAAAGAAGGAGACCTTTACAGCTTAATAATTGCAGAAGCATACCCTGAAGACTCCGGTACCTATTCAGTAAATGCTACAAATAATGTGGGACGTGCTACTTCAACAGCTGAACTGTTAATTCAAGGTAACAGAGGAGTAGTTGGAAACCATGAAAATAAATGAGCATTCATTTATAGAATAGGTACATTAGATTGTGTAACTGCATATGGTCTTGTAAACGAGCCTGGTAAGGATAAAGACAGTTCTTAAAGAATTGCAGCAGTGAATCATTCTACCCAGAGAGCAATCTGGCTCGGATTTCATGTCAGTCTGTGTAGTCATCTGAGATCCAGAACTGAATCCAAAGAATCTACAATGAATGTGGTTTCTTTGGTTTGTTTGGTGCTTTTTTTCCTAAAGACTTTGTAATGCAGAAATATTATCTCAACTGTTTTCACAATTATCTATCTGGAGGTACTGCAGGGAAAAATGATGGTTGCTTAATTATTTCTCTGATGTTTATATAAATTTGTATATAATTGGAATTGATCATTCATTTATTTCTGCAACTGCTTATTGTTTATTGCCATGTGTGATATTCCTGACCATGTTTTCTCTTCCAAAAGGTGAGGAAGAAGCCGTTCCTGCTAAAAAGACAAAGACAATTGTTTCGACTGCTCAGATTTCACAAACAAGACAAGCCAGAATTGAAAAGGTATATTTTTCAAAAAAAAAGCAGATAAGGGTAAAATGTAGATTATAATTTCTACAGTACCTGACTTGTTTTCTTGATTTCATTGTAGAAGACTGAAGCCCACTTTGACGCTAGATCACTTACAAGTGTTGAAATGATCATAGAAGGTGCAACAGCCCAACAGCTCCCACACAAAGCACCTCCACGAATGCCTCCTAGACCAACATCAAAGTCACCAACCCCAACAACAATCACTACAAAAACACAAATAGCACGACAGCAGTCACCATCACCTGTAAGACAATCACCATCACCTGTAAGACATGTCAGAGCACCAACACCCTCACCAGTAAGGTAAACTTACTATTCTTTCAAATAAAGTTGCTTTTTGAATCACCTTTGCATATAGCAGTAATGCTGTAGAATGAGAGCATGGCATAAAATGGAAGAATGCACCGACTTAATATGGACTGATTTTATTCTGATGGTAAGCTATAATGTGCAGTATTTGCCACTGCTATAGAAGTGCATGCCTCGTATGTAAATTATCTATCCCATATAGAAGAAACTTTTTTAGAAAATAAATATCATTTACTCTACATACGGCAGAAGTAGCACTCAAAGCTCCAAGTTCATGATGAAAGAGAAGAAAACAGTAGAGCAGTTTGCCCTTAATTATTTAAGATGAACAGAGAAAAGAGCAGTGACACATTGATGAGTGGCAAACAGGATGGGAGGATAGGTAAAAAAATGTGAACGAGTGTGATGGTAATGGCTGCGGAAATGTTTTGAAGGCAGGCAAGGTAAAAGTGGTTATGGAAAAATTAAGTTTAGCTCTGCTAGTTTGGGGACCCTAGGAAGTCTATTCTGAGAGGTAGGTAAAAAGAATATTACTTTGGAAGTCCTGCAGTTTCAGCATCCTGAAGCACCAGCATCACGGAAGGAATGTCCAAGCTCGTTGCTCAGAAGAGAAGGTGAATTTTGCCGCATTGGGAAGAACTTGCAATAACAGGAAGAAATGGATTGATAGTAACTAGCAATAACTAAGAAACTGCACGATTGGAAGAGTAATTCAATAGTGCCATCTAGAGTGCATAGGGAACTAGAAGTTTGTTCTCCACTACTAGTTAAGCACTTTTAGGCATACAATGCATTAGACAATAATCTAAAAATTAATATGATGCTGCTGCCCCCTATTGTTGCAATTTGTTAATGTTATCTGGGAAATACAACAAAAAAAAATGCCTCTCAAGGAATATCGAAGTTAGAAAGCCTGTAACTGCATATTGAAAAATGCTTTAAAACTATCTGCTAGGATTGGTATAAATTTTTGGAATATCAAAATTAAGAAACCAGTACTTTTCAAATGACTGCAGTTACTGTGGGTGAGATTTGTAAATATAAGTATGGGAAAAAATATAGGTCCTGATCAGGAGCTTCTCTGGAGTCTGAACACATATATGATGAGTCATGGAAATGAGATGTGGTGCAGGAGTAGATATAGTTATGCTATTGCTAGGTGGCTGCCATATGATATTTCTACAGAGTGGTTACACTAATCCTTTTGTGTCTCTCCAGAGACCAGACCACAAATGTAATATGCAATAGTCACAGCCTGTAAGACTTTTATATTATTCATTTAATGATAATTAAAATAGAGCACATGGAAGCTAATGATGTATTTTTGTATTTTAAATATATGTGCTTCAGTGAAATTCCCATTGACATTGATGCTTATTTCCTTTTAGAAATCTAACTAAGCTACCACAAAGATATGTTTCAGTAATAAATATGACAAAACCACACATTAGGCATAATGTTAAAAACAGATAAGTGTAATTTACAAGTAGAACACCTCAATAACTTTTTAAAAATCAAAGTTCTGAAGATACCCTAAATGGGGAGTAAATTCAAGTTCAGGCAGAAGTTGTTTATATAGGTGTTGTATGATGCTACTTTATTTATATATTTTTTTCATTAGGTCAGTTTCTCCTGCTGGAAGAATCTCCACCTCACCTATAAGACCAGTGAAATCTCCATCTCCAATCCGTAAGACACAAGTAGTGACAACAGCTGGGGCTGAAGTCCTTCCTCCTTGGAAGCAGGAAGGATATACTGCAACCATGGAAGCCCAGATGAAAGAAACAAGAGTATCTACAAGTGCTACCCAAATAAGAACTGAAGAAAGATGGGAGGGGAGATACGGGGTCCAAGAACAAGTTACTATAAGTGGTGCTACTGCTGGTGAGGCTGCAGCCGGTGCTAAAGAGGTAAACTCTATTTTTGGAACGAGCATTGGTTTTGCTCAATGTGTGGCCTCACCACTGCTGAGTAGATCTGCTAAATGGAATCTGAGAAGCTGTGTATAAAAATGTGTGTGTTGTCTGTTGAGAGAGTTCTGCTGCAAATATTTAAAAGCTTCTTTACAACATTCTGTCTCTGTACTTGTTTTCTGCTTCTTCTGAATGTATGCAAAGCATGAAAAAAAATGTCTCTTGATGTGACTAATATAGGTGAGAAAGGACAGTGAAAAAACAGCAGCTGTTGCTACAGTTGTTGCTGCTGTGGATCAAGCCATGGTGAGAGAACCAGCTCCAAGTGCTGTAGAGCAAACTGCTAAAAGGACAGCAATGACTGCAGTGCACGTTCAACCTGTTCAGGAGCAGGTAGAAACAGAGAGCAAACATTCTATGATTTTCCCTTTATCCCTTTATCCAACATGCAAACAAGGCATGATTCACTGTGAGGAATTAACAAGATATTACTCAGTGCACTGCAAAGGCATGCACACTCATATAGAGCATCCAGACTGAAAAGGAATGTTCATGGATCACTTACTCCATTGTTTTCCATCATAGCAGGATTGAAATAATTATTCTTAAACAGGTTTTAAGTTTAAGAATGCCTTCTATGAAAGTGATCCCATATTCTCCCTTGTCATTTTTTCTCTAACATTACACTGATTAAGTTTTTCCTCTAATATCTCATGTATAATTTCCCCAATAGCAATAATTTCCCCTTATTATTTTTCCTTTCAGTTGCATTCTTCTCTTATTTTTCCTTCTCCTTTTGATGATCAATGTGCTAAAGTGAATTTTAAGGCTTTGGTTGTTTTTTTGTTTGTGTTTTTTTTTGCTATTAAAAAAAACAGATGATAAAGGAGGGAACGGTAATAGTTACCAGTGATAAAGCCACAAAACAAACAGTAATATCGAGAACTAGAGAAGGAATTGTTACTTCACAAGAGCAAAGGCACATCTCTCATGAAAAGGTGAATACAGTTATTACCTATGATTGTCATCCCCTACCTTGTTCACAAATCTGGTACCTCATCAAAAAGACAAGCCTATGAACAAGACAAATGCCATACTGTAATATTATTTTTACTTTTATATATGTTCACTCTTCTATTTTACTTTGTTATCTTTCTTCTTTCTCTCCTTAATGATGACTGTCCTTTTTTATTTCACTTCTATTATTAGTATCTAAGAATGTGATAGAAAATCTTGCAAAACATTAACTTGGGGAAAAAAAAAAATATATATTATGTGGTGATTTACTAGGTAGTATTCTCAACCATTTAAAGAACTGAGCTGATGTGTAGGAAATAACTCTTAAATTTCCCAGTTTTTTTCCTGATTTTGTTTCTAAGCTTGCTTAGAATTTGTAGCCTGCTTTGTTTGTTGGTAGCACAGTGGGTCAGAAAAAGGAGGAAAAAACTCATTCTGCATTGAAATCAGTTTTTAAAATACCAATGATTGATTAATTGGAATTCAGATTATTTTAGCATGTAATTTGATGAATAGCCAGCTTTTATAAAGAAATGTTACTTTTGCATTCTAGCTGAAAAGTGTGAGGAAGAAAGTGTAACCTAGCTTTAAAGTACTGAGAAACAAATTTCTACCAGGGCAAAGAATTACATGTTTATGTGCATATTACTTGTGAACTTCTTGGCAAACTGAAAGTTACCTAAACTTGGTTTTAATATCCTACACTTTCTCAAACTGGCTATGATGTGAGACAGTTTTTCTCTGATCCCTTTTAATTTTTTTTAATTACTGATTTCAGTAGCAAAGCAAGCATTTGTGGAGTGTTTTAGTCTTGTTATGCTGAATGTGTATATGTTTTATAGCAAGTCTGCTTATGTCGTTATTGTTCTTTCCAGACTAGATGATTTTGAAAACCAGAGTTTTACATTTTTCCTATTTTGTTTGTATCCTCTTTTCCAAGTGTATTGAAAATCACATGCCTTATATTTTAAAACAATATATAATTTAAATTTCTTTACTTGTAAACATACAGGTAAGAAAAGAACCAGAGAAAGCTCCAGTACCTACAGTAATAATTGCCACGGACAAAGCCAAAGAACAAGAAGCACTATCACGAGCTAGACAAGAAATATCTACCAGACATGAGCAAGTGCACATTGCTCATGAAAAGGTAAATAAATGTTATGTGTGTTTAACTCATTGTTATGCACATTGTTATCCAAGTTTGTAAAACTTCATTCTTCATCAAACGTGCTACATAACTGTGCTCTCCTTCTTTATGGAGAGAAGATTCAAAATTAGGTATAAAGCAAAGTATTCCAGACAAAAGCCCAGCACTTCAGATCCAGTTATACTGACTTCATAGTAGCTCTGTCTCCAGAGGAAGACATCTTCCCTTCCTGAAGATCCTTTAAGCAATATTTATCGCTTTTATTGCCTGTGTACCCAAAATTTCATCTGTTGTTTAATGACCTTTGCTTTCTGTCTGAGGGTAGATTTCTGAAGATAAATTGTTAAGGTATCTCATGATAAGATATTTATTTGTGGAGTTTGATTTAATAAAGTCCATATTTGTATAATCTGCTTAGACAATATTGTAGAACTTTGTTGGAGTAGCTGGTGAAGTCATTCCATCTACTAATAAAAGTATATATAAAGTCAGTAATACTCATTTTAATGCAAACAGTTTCTACAAAACTTAGCAATGATCTATCAGTATTAACTAGGAAGCAGGAAGTTTCTTCTCTAATTCACACACAAATTAATGCAATATTTTAATCACTTTGAAGCATTTTGTTCAGCTAGCATATGAGATATGCAATAACTTGGTCTGTACAAAGGAATTATTTTATTTCTCAGGTGACATTTTTCTCTTATTGATAGACATTCTGAAATCTTGTCCCACTTTCCCGAAAAGCTGCATGGTTTTAACAACAGGCATAATTGATTACTATTATTTTTCTTTGCCATAAAAACTAGACAAGAAAGGAAGAAATGAAACCTTCTGTACCTAAGGTAGTAATTACTACTGATAAACCTAAAACACCGGTCATAATATCGAAAAGTAAAGAAGGAATTTCTACCAAACAAGAACAATTGAGCATAACCCACGAAAAGGTGAATAGTACTATTACAACCATATTTGGCTTTTTATCCCTTTTTCTTTAAAAACCTTCTGTGTCCCTCAAAACATACTAACTATACATTTCCAGCTAATTTTTTTCTAAGATTTATTCCACTTACAAACTTTCATCAATACTGCTAATTAGACTGTATTTTTCCAGTTCTATCTTTCTCTCCTAACTGCTTTCATTAATAGGATGCCCATAATTCCCTTCTGACTGACCTTTTGAATGGACTGACTGACTCCTGAAATGCATTTTAGCCTTTATCTTAATGATTTATTTTAAATCATTACTTTTATTTAAATAGGTATCAGGTTTTAACAATATTTGCCAGTATACACATACTACAGAGATGTGTGCAGTGCACAAAGATCTAACCCTTTAATTCTCTGTCCCTGTTCCCATTCCAAAATGCTTTCTCATTGTTCAAATATCTTTCAAGATCATATGTAACTGAAACTTTTATTTCTGCTATAATAATTAGATTAAAACGGAAGCTAAGAAAACTACAGTAGTTCCAAAAATAATTGCCACTGATAAAATCAAAGCACCTGTCACAGTGTCCAGAACTCAAGAAGAAATTACAGCCAAGCAAGAAAAAATTCTTCTAGCTTATGATCAGGTGAATATAGCTGTTGCAGATGTGAAATGCACTATTATAATTTGTTTTATCTGAAACGTCACCTTTTAAGTGCTACTTGGGTACAATAGAATTCCCTCAAATATTCCCAAAAACATATCCATTAAGTAGGAAGAGTGTCAAGTAAGAAAGAGAGTAATTAAGTGTCTAGTGATAAAGAGGTTTATGTCTCAGCCTGTTAGGAAATGCCACTTTTAAACTTACAGTGAGATTTCTCTGTCAAAGCCTTCTCCTTATCAATTACTTTCACGTAACGTTTGCTTGTTAAAATTTCTGACTTAGAAATCTTTTTTCCTACAAGATGATTCCTTGTAATTTTATGGATATAAGATGAAACAACCTCTCTCTGTTAAGGTTTGAATTGTATTGTTCTTTGTACAATATAAACTTTAACATCCATTCAAGTCTGTCCAGTTTATTACTTCTGACAATCAGACATTTATTGACACTGCTTTGTTCCAGTAGGACTCCTACAGCAGAAAAACTTTTCTAATATAATACAGCGAGGAGCTCTCATATGTGGAAGAACAGCAGAGTTGCCAGCAGCTCTTATTTAAAATCTATTTTGTTAGAAACAGTATGGCACATTCATAAAATACTTTAGTGAAATGTAATTAAAAGAGCATAGCATACAAAACTCATGTCGGACAGCTAAGAGATTACAGTTACTTGTTAGATGATGTAAATTTAGGGCCAAATTCAAGTTGGCATAAACAATAATTTTGAATTTGGCAATGATCCCAAGTAAGAGGTCCCTGTTACCTAAACATTACTTTAGGAATAAAACAAAATCTCAAAAAAAAAAAAAAAAAAAAAAAAAAAAAGCCCAAAACATTTTTGCAATGTTTAAATTTTTTTAAGGGGGTAATTTTTATAAAATGGGGATAAAATTTTTTCCCCTCAATCTACAGGGCATTTATTTCATATGCTCTGTTCCTACATCCATATCAGTTATGACCCTAATAATAAACATTAGTAGTAATCATTCTGTTAGCCATTTTTGACTGACTGGGCAGAAATTTGGACCCTGATAGTATAGAAGTTGACTGTATTTATGAGTAATTAGAAACAAATAAAAGTCCCAGTACAAATGTGTTATTTCAAATCTCTAAGAAAGCTCAGTTTTCCTTCTTTTGTAAAATAATTTAAAATAGATTAGCACTGAACTAACAAATAAGTAAGTGGTAAAAGAAAATTATGGGTATATTCCTTAGTAAATATATTCATATCAGATGCTAGACAAATGCTCTACAATTTTAGTAGCATCTAACATTTATATGGAGCTGATAAGCATACTGACTTTAAGATTATGTGGGCATTTACATACTTGCTGTACTCAGCCAAGTAGTCATAAATGTGACTATAAAGTATTAAAAGTGGTGGGCTTACATACAGATGTTAATATATATAAAGCACACAATCAGATATATGTTTTGAATATGCATAGAGCTTAGAAAAAATATGTCTAGGTTTGAATCTGCTGTCTCTGAAGTGTATTTATGGATGACTACATTTGATGTTTACATTATTACTTTTGCATATCTATGCACTCTCTCTTTGTCTGGAATACACTTTACTGAGCATTATATTTACAAGTATTTGCCATATATGCAAGTCTTTAATATACTGATGAATATTTTATAAATTCTGCCAATATTATCTGTAGACTGATGCTGGAAAAAGAGCTGAAGCTGTAGCTACAGTTGTTGCAGCAGTTGATCAGGCACGTGTTCGATCACCGTGGGAAACAGAACAAGCAGATGAAACTTATGTAAAGCAGAAAACTTTGGAATATGGATATAAAGAGCGTGCTGTAACAGACCATGTTGCTGAGACCCCAGCAGAGCGTCATGTTGTCACCAAAGAAGTTAAAAGTGTTTATGTTCCTCCTGAGAAACACATCTCAGCTGCTGAAAAGCAAGTTCATATATCAACAGAGGTTAGACTCAGTTTACAATGCATTCTTTTCCAAAATCTATCTCCCAGTGAAATCTGTTGCAGTTTAGAGAACAGCATCAAATTTTCAACATTTTTCATTGCTTTTTGTAGATTAAAAAAGCAGCAGAAATGAGGGCTGAGAAGACAATTCATGTTGAACACCCGCGACCACGCACAGCAAGTCCTCACTTCACAGTCTCTAAAGTTGCTGTTCCTAAACCAGATCATACGTATGAGGTAAGAAGTGAAAATTATCTAAGAGGAACAGTATGCTCATTTATAATGACCAGCCACCTATTCCATTTTGCTTTTTCTTCCTCTTCAGTATGGTGCTTTCCCAGAGGAAGAGTTATATGCTCTCTACAGTTGTTTCTGGTGACTTCTTCACATAATATTAAAAAGTTCCCATTTAATTAATTTTCTCATTCAAGCATACTTTCTCTCTTCACCTGGATTTTAAAAATTAAATTTCTTTTCCCCTCAAACATGATTAAACACTATAAGAATTACCTAAAATAGTTTTTTCTTTAAGAAATCCTGTATGCTTTCCAAAATTATTACACCTACAGTAACATTTTGAAATCTCTTCAGTTCACTGAAGAGTTATGTTATCACTGACAGTTATGTCATTAGTAGTGCTGCTTATTATTATTACATTTATTATTGCAGTATCAGACAGATTAAATAGAAAGCTAAAGCCTCTCATGTTACATTTAAGAGCTTTTTAAGGTAAAATTCTAGAGAAAACAAATAAAAATATTTGAATGTTAGACAGATAAAAAATAATATGAAGCTAGTATATCTTGATATTTTACTACTGCAGTCTAAGACAAGAATTCATTTGTCTCCTCTGTTTCATATCTTTATCAATGATATTCACAAGGAGATTGAGAGGACTGTCAATAAATTTGCAGATGACACCAAGTTAGGTGGGAGTGTTGATCTGCTTGAGGGTAGGAAGGCTCTTCAGAGGGACCTGCACAGGCTGGATCAATGTGCTAAGGCCAATCACATGGGCTTCAACAAGACCAAGTGCTGAGTCCTGCAGTAGGGCCACAACAACCCTGTGCAACATTACAGGCTTGGGGATGAGTGGATGAAAAGCTGCTTGGCAGAAAGGGAACTGGGGATATTGATCAACAGCCAGGTGAACATGAGCCAGTGGTGTAGTCAGGTGGCCAAGAAGGACAACAGCATCCTGGCTTGCATCAAGAACAGGACTAGAGATGTGATCATGCCCCTGTACTTGGCACTGGGGAGACCACATCTTGAGTACTGTGTTCTGTTTTGGACACCACAGTATAAGAAAGACATTGAGGTGCTGGATTTGGTCCAAAGAAGGGCAACAAAGCTGGTGAGGGGTCTTGAGAAGAAATCTTGTGTGAGTTGGGGTTGTTTAATCTGAAGAAAAGGAGGCTTAGGGGAGATGTTATGGCTCTCTACAACTACCTGAAAGAAGGTTGTAGAGAGGTGGGTGTTGGTCTCTTCTCACAAGTCACACTTGATAGGAGAAGAGGAAATGGAATCGGGTTGCACCAGGAGACGTTTAGGTTGGACATTAGGAAAAACTTCTATACCAAAAGTGTTATCAAAGATTGTAACAGGCTGCCCAGGAAAATGATTGAATCACCATCCATGGATGTATTTAAAAGCCGTCTAGCTATGATGCTCAAGGATATGGTGTAGTAGTGGCACCAGCAGAGTTAGAGAACAGTTGGACTTGGTGATTTTAAAGGTCTTTTTCAACCATAGTGATTCTGTGATTTGTGTATATAGAGCTTTGATATTGTCAACAAACAAGCAACTAAAGAAGCAACTGGTTCATATGCAATCTGCTCAAGAAATATGCTGTCTCCTTTGAAAGAAATAGGACAAGCAAGCTGTAACTCTTTCTCGTCTTAGGTTTCAATAGCTGGATCTGCTATGGCTACTCTGGAAAAAGAGTTATCGGCTACTTCTGCTGTGCAAAAGATAACCAAGCCTGTGAAACCACCTCAGCTAAAGCCGCATGAAGTCAGGATAAAAGCAGAGCCAGTTCCCCCTCCACAGTTTCCCTTTGGAGAGGCTGCTGAGACCTATAAAAGTCGCTATGATGTTGAGACTAAAGCAGAGACAGGTGTAAGCATTAAAGGTGAAGCAGTGCGGGAAGAACACTTGGTATTTCGGAAAGAAGGTGAAGAAAAGGTATGTTACTAAAGAAGATTTTCATCACTGTGACTGACTTGTATCTTAATAATGTAGCATTGCCATATTTGTTTGCTGTTCCTCATTGCAATTTTCCACTTTTACAGCTTTCTGCTGACTTTTAGCTTTGTTGTTTTCCATAAATCCTTCTAAGGACCTAATATCTACTTATGATAAGCAAAGAGTTCCCTTAACCTAATTTCTTTTCTTATCTAAATTTTTGGCTGATTTGTTTTTAAGGATAACAAAGTCCTTGTTTTTGTTAGGTGTGTATTAACTGTATTTTAAACAACCTAGGTGACAGAAACTGCCAGAGTTCCTGTGACTGCAGAAATCCCTGCTACTCCACCCACCTTAGTCTCAGTAAGTAATCTGTATGTAGAACAGAAGAATTACACTGTTTTTACCTGTTTTGTATTCTAGCTTTTATCTTTAACCATGAAAATTTGGTTTTATTTAATCTTTTAAACTCTGTATTGGACTTACCTGAGGATGATTAAGGTACTTGAGCATTTCTCCTATGAAGAAAGACTGAGAGAATTGGGGCTGTTTAGTCTTGAGAGGAGAAGACTGAGAGGGGATCTTATTAATGGCTATAAATATCTGAGGGGTGGGTGTCAGATGGAAGGAGCCAATCTCCTTGTCAATCAGGACAAGGAATAAGGGGTATAAACTTGAACACAAAAGGTTCCACCTCAACCTGAGGAGAAACTTCACTGTGAGGGTGGCAGTGAACTGGAACAGGCTGCCCATAGAGGTTGTGGAGTCTCCTTCTCTAGAGACTTTCAAGACCTGCCTGGATATGTTCCTGTGTGGCATAGCCTAGATGTTCCTGCACCGTCAGGGGTGTTGGACTCGATGATCTCTAGAGGTACCTTCCAACCTGTAACATTCTATGATTCTACTCAGGCACACAATTAATCTCTGATACAAACTATTCTGAATGTTTGTTACAGGGGTGATTCTTCATAATTATGTCATATAGTAGTTGCCCTTTGTGGTGAAACAAGATCTCACTATAATCTGCATAAATATCCACCTACCTTTTAATTTTCTTGTTAATGACAGTAATGTGCAGAGATCCTAAATCCAGTTTGAAATATTTCCCTCTGGAAAATGCCCCTATTTTTTTTCCTGGATACATTGCTAAACAGAACACTGTTGTAATGAAGCAGACGTTACATTTTCCATTCAAACAGGTTTTAGTTACTTAAATGTCTGCTTAGTAGTAAAAATAGATACTAACTATGATACTTATTTTTGTAATACAGGGCCTCAAAAATAAGACTGTGACTGAAGGCGAGTCTGTCACTCTGGAATGCCATATCTCTGGTCATCCTCAGCCTACTGTGACATGGCACAGGGAAGACTACAAGATTGAGAGCTCAATGGACTTTCAGATCACTTTCAAAGCAGGACTTGCTCGCCTTGTAATTCGTGAAGCCTTTGCAGAAGACAGTGGAAGATTTACCTGCACAGCTACCAATAAGGCTGGGAGCGTCAGCACATCTTGCCACTTATATGTGAAAAGTAAATATACTTATAGAATTATTTAGGTTGGAAAAGACCTTTAGGACCGAGTCCAACTGTTAACCTAACCCTAACCAAGTCCCTTAAGTGCCATATCTACATATCTTTTAAATACCTCCACGGGTGGTGATTCAACCACTTCCATGGTCAGTCTGTTCCAATATTTGACAACCCTTTCAGTGAATATATTTTTCCTAATATCTAATCTAAACTTGCACTGGTGCAATGTCAGGCCATTTCTTCTTGTCATTGTAGGAAGATTACAATTTTGTTAACTGCACTTTTACTTGTAATATAACAGACATTTTGTCAGCTCCCAAGTAGAAGGCTCCCATATGACTTGAATTGTATTGCAGGGCTGTTAGGTAACAGGGCTGTAAGAATATGAGGAAAAGGCCAATTACAGGCTAATGGGGACTCTTAACTTGCTTCCTCAGTGGAAGTTCCTGGCACTCTGAGCCTATTAACTACTTAGCCTTCTTTCTCTTTGTGTCAACTAAACTGACTGCTTAAGTGCTGTTGAAGTATTTAAAAAATCTGGTATATTTGCCTTACAGTTTCAGAAGAAATTGAGACTCGAGAAACCATTTCTGAGAAGGCTGTTAGAGAAGAGAAGCGGTAAGATTACTTTCCTAAACAGACTGCTCGTATTGTGGTCATTAGTTTCTTGTACTCTGTTTATGAGAGCTTCAGACATCAACTCACCAGCACTGCAATCTTATTTCAGCTATGTGGAGACAAAGGACGTTGTAATGGAAGATGTGTCTGCTGCAGCAGAGGAAGTATCAGGAGAACCCATACCTCCTTTCTTCATAAGAAAACCCATAGTACATAAATTAATTGAAGGTGGGAGCATTATTTTTGAATGCCAAGTAGGGGGCAACCCAAAGCCACATGTCTACTGGAAAAAAGGTGGTGTTCCTCTAACGACTGGCTACAGGTACTTTGAATATGATGTACAAAAACTATTTCAAACATATTTTTAAAGAATATTAAATTGACAGTACCGTAATTTTGAGTTTATTATTAAAGCTGAGCCAAATAACATCACTGATTCTGTGAGATTTTATTTTATAAATGGAAGAATTATAGGAACGTGTCCTGAAGTGAGACTTTAGAGGCCTGCTAAGTTTTGCAATATAAATATTCAAATGACCCCAAAATGCAAAATATTACATATCCTTAAAAACAAATCAGGAAGGAGTTTTGAGTTCATTTTATTCTATCTATGCAAATGTTGTCTACAGAAAGCAGCACACTTTCTAGCAGAGAAAAAAAATACATTTGTAGCATTCTTGAAATATATCTTGCTATAATGACCCATATTATGACAACATGCCTGCACACAGCATATACTATTTTTCTGTAGCTGATAACTAGATTTCTGATATTTCAGTACTGCTGTTTGCATCCCATTGTTTTAGTGACAACAGGAAGAAAGTAGACCTCTACTCTGGGTTCAGCATGGATGCTCTTCCTACGCTGTTCTGCAGATTTATTGAGTGAAAACTCCCTGTAATTTTTTTTTTTTGTCTAGCGCAAATTAAGAGTGATTCTGATTAACTGTATAACGAAAAGCAAATTCACTATAAAGTCTGTTCATCGGAGTTATAGAAAGCTTGTATTTTTCTGTTTTCTGTAGATACAAAGTGATTTACAAAAGAGAAACCGGGGAATGCAAACTTGAAATTTCCATGACTTTTGCCGACGATGCCGGAGAATACACTATTGTTGTTCGTAATAAACATGGAGAAGCTTCTGCAACGGTCTCCTTACTAGAAGAAGGTACATTGTAGAATAAATAAATGCAAAATTTTTCTTACAATTAACTTTAAAATGTGAAACAACATTTTAAATTGTGCTGCAAATTCTTTGCAGCTTAGTTTGGTAAGTTCAAGAAACATTAAGGGAGATCTGGTGGTTCTGTTTCTGCAAGACAGAGTATTTGACATCAGGTCTTATTGAAGGACTTATATTCTTTCCTAGCATGTGTAACTATAGGAAACTTCTTCTGTTGATATCCGTAACAGTCTACATAAAATAAGGCATTCCGAGTGTGATGTTGGGACGGGAGGTTAATCAATTACAAGGAAAGAAGCCAACTTTTTTTTTTTTTATTTTCTCCTTGTGAAAATGTATGAAAGTTTTCAGGAGACAGAGCCATGGTGAAGAATTTGTAAAAAAGTCTCTACAGGTGCTTCCAGTTTGAAAACTACACCACCTAAATTACACAGTAAAACTTTTACCTGTTTATAAAGCTCATCTGGGGCATCGGTATTTTATTGCTGTTTGGTTTTGTTGCCTAAACAAACAGAAACTCTGAATCAGCAAAACCAGTAAAATCAGTTTGTACTTCTTTCCTCTATGCAATCCAGTGAAATCCAAAACCCACAAAAATTTATCAAAATTAATGTGTTCTTAATTCTTAGCTGATTATGAAGCCTACATAAAATCACAACAAGAAACGATGTACCAAACTCAGGTGACTGCATATGTACAGGAACCTAAAGTGGCTGAGGTAGCCCCAGCTATTTCATATGGTGACTTTGAAAAAGAATATGAAAAAGAACAAGCCTTAATTAGGAAGAAAATGGCGAAAGATACAGTGATGGTCAGAACTTTTGTAGAAGATGAGGTACGTCTACCACTCCATAAAAATTTTGTATACTGATATTTCACTGGTACAAATCACTTCTTTACAAGGTCTTTATCTTACACACAGAACTAATGGTCTTGCTTTTCTATATAGGAATTCCATATTTCTTCTTTCGAAGAAAGACTTATCAAGGAAATTGAACTCAGAATTATTAAGACCACCTTAGATGAACTTCTTGAAGAAGATGGAGAGGAGATGATGGTTGATATATCTGAATCTGAAGCTATAGAAGCAGGATTTGATTTAAGATTAAAGAATTACAGAACCTTTGAAGGGACAGGAGTTACTTTCCATTGTAAGACGACTGGATATCCATTGCCAAAGGTACCCGAAATCTATATGACATTAATCTATTTTAAAAAAAATCACATCAGGTGCTCTACTTGAAAATTCCCTAAACTCCCTTAGCATCTCATAGTCAGACATTCTACATTCTGCATAGAAAACAGCAAATCTCAAAGAAAATCCAGTCTTCTGTTTTGCTATCAACCTGAATTTTCCTTTTGTTCCTTAGTAGAATAGTGTTATGTTGTTTAGCCAGTTCAGAGGTAGGTTAGATTTACTAGTTCTGTTGGTCTTGCTTCTGAGTATCTCAGAGTTAGATCACACAAGTAGCAAGTTTGCTACTTTGCTCTTTGTCAAAATGGACTTTTAGATCTGCTTCTAGATCCAAAACTCATGATTCAGGCTACTGTGAAATTGTGTTACTTTAGTCTTATTTATTTAAAATAAAAATGTTAATGTCGACATTTATAAATGGCCTATGATGATGCATAAGATGAAAAATAGGAAGCTGTGATATACGTGGGTCACTACTGGATCTCGGTCTTTAGGGGAGCTCACATATCATTCCACTGTTTCTTTCCATGCAGATTGCATGGTACAAGGATGGTAAGCGCATAAGGCATGGAGAGCGCTACTACATGGAATTGCTGCAAGATGGCAGTGCCAGTCTGCGTTTGCCTGTGGTTTTACCAGAAGACGAAGGAATTTATACTGTCTTTGCCAGTAATATGAAAGGAAATGCTATTTGCTCAGCAAAACTCTATGTTGAGCCTGTTGCACCCACAGCAACTCCAGGTTATATGCCAGGACCAGAAGTTATGAGAAGATACAGGTACATACACAGTAATACATAAATTTCAGGAGACTTTGGTCTGCTGTGATAGGCAGTCTAAAAACTGATTACATAGAAGCTAAACATCTTCAGTTATTGAACTGTGCATACCTCTAGAGAAGTTCTTAAATACTGTTTCATTGTTTATATTGATTTATGTACCAACTATTTTTCTGATTTGCCTTCTTAATGAGCAGTACAGTTCCCAGAGCACTATCATTCACATGTATATCCAACCACAGTATTAGACTTACAAGTAAACATATTTCTTTCTTAAAGTACTCATCTTTTGGAAAAATAATTATTCTTCACTTGACATTATAGTGCTGTGTGTGACTCTTATTTCCCACCCTTGAAATGGCTGTATTTCTATGACACAAAAGATCCAGCAGTCCCAC
The DNA here is from genome assembly GCA_027560015.1 of Chloroceryle amazona. Classification (NCBI taxonomy): domain Eukaryota; kingdom Metazoa; phylum Chordata; class Aves; order Coraciiformes; family Cerylidae; genus Chloroceryle; species Chloroceryle amazona. The sequence continues at coordinate 12,094 of JANHFX010010621.1, read as the reverse complement.
ATACTATGTTCTGTAACCATATACATCCACACTCATGCACAGACGTACACAAGGTTACATCTGTATCTGTACAGTATGCAAAAGCAAAACATTTCCTTGGCTGTGGTGTATAATAATACTATTTATCTATATAAATTGCTGTCAAAAAACTAAAGAAAATTGACTACAAATAAATATAAATTTTGTTACAATTTATCACATAAGTAACTTGGTTAATCTCTTTAAAATAAATCATGCTAAAGGCAAAATTTGAATTCTGAACCCACTGCTATATGACAGTGTCATATTTATTGTTTCTTTCCAGGTCTATTTCTCCACGCTCTCCAAGCAGGTCTCCTGCCCGCAGTTCTCCTTCTCGTTCTCCTGCCCGCAGATTAGAAGAAACTGACGAAGGGCAACTAGAGAGACTATATAAGCCAGTTTTTGTGCTGAAACCTACATCATTTAAATGTTCACAGGGACAAACAGCAAGATTTGACTTAAAAGTTGTTGGCAGACCAATGCCAGAGACCTACTGGTTCCATAATGGTACATAATTCTCTTTTTTATCAATAAATAATCTTAAAAAAACAATCTTACATCCATTTTACATCTTGTTTAGACACTGTTTTGAGTGCAAATGTGTTGTTTTTTTTTTAATGTGTATCTGTAGGTCAGCAAGTGGTTAATGACTACACCCATAAAATAGTGATTAAAGAAGATGGCACACAGTCATTGATCATTGTTCCTGCTATGCCTGATGACTCTGGAGAATGGGCTGTCATCGCTCAGAACAGGGCTGGCAAAGCTTCAGTCTCAATGACACTAACTGTGGAAGGTATCTACTATGCATGCTATTTTTAGGAAGCTGTTTCATGTTAGAAAACATAGTTATGTCTTTCATCTTGTGATAACTTATCCTTGCTCTTTCAGCTAAGGAAGACCTAGTCAGACCCCACTTTGTGGAAAGGCTGAAGAATGTTAGTGTAAAGGAAGGTTCTAGACTGGAGATGGCAGTGAAAGCTACTGGTAACCCTAATCCTGACATTGTATGGCTGAAGAACAGTGACATTATTGTACCTCATAAATACCCCAAAATAAAGTAAGCATTTTTATTTTGTTTAAATAATAAAGGAGTTAATAATCACCATTCTGCAAAGTACCTCCAGCAGTGTGCTGAACACCCTTGCTTCCATAGAATGGATTGACTAAGGGCTTGGTCCAATGTCTAATAAAGCTACTAACAACTTTTGCGCTGCAGCAAGGCTAAAAGACATAAAATACCTTGTAGGACTCTATTTTTTCCACCTCGTGTATTTTGTATTCTGTAAAGCTAATGCTTTTACAACAGGGATTTAGGGAACCTTTATCTGTCTCTAATATTGAAGTACCCTGCAGACAAAACTGCCATTGAATTCAAGGCTTATTTTTATTGTCTTTATCTGTTTGATTGTCAGACATTGCATATATGTACATGAATAAACATAAACAATGCGTCTAATTCCTCCAGAGATTTGCCTTTGGAGGCTTTGACCTAATTTTGGAGAAGGGCGAAAATGAATGACAAAGAAGTGCAAAAAAGTTTGTAAAAAATTGTTTTAATATTTCAGGATTGAAGGAACTAAAGGAGTAGCTGCCCTTAAAATTGAATCCACTGCCAGGCAAGATGCTGCATGGTATACTGCCACTGCTATAAATAAAGCTGGGCGGGACACTACTCGATGCAAAGTAAATGTTGAAGTTGAACATGCAGAGCCTGAACCAGAAAGGAGATTAATCATTCCAAAAGGAACTTACAAAGCTAAGGAGATTGCAGCACCGGAGTTAGAGCCTCTCCATTTACGTTATGGTCAAGAGCAGTGGGAGGAAGGAGATCTCTATGACAAAGAAAAGCAACAAAAACCATTTTTTAAGAAGAAGCTCACATCTTTAAGGCTCAAACAATTTGGACCAGCACATTTTGAGTGCAGGCTTACACCAATTGGCGACCCAACCATGGTGGTGGAGTGGTTGCATGATGGAAAACCCTTGGAAGCAGCTAACAGACTCCGCATGATCAATGAGTTTGGGTACTGTAGCCTGGACTACGGAGTAGCCTATTCCAGAGATAGTGGAGTGATCACTTGCAGGGCAACTAACAAATATGGTACAGACCATACATCAGCTACTTTGATCGTGAAGGATGAGAAAAGCCTTGTGGAAGAATCCCAGTTGCCAGAAGGGAGAAGGGGACTGCAGCGGATTGAAGAGTTAGAAAGAATGGCCCATGAGGGTGCTCTTCCTGCAGTTGCAGTGGACCAAAAGGAAAAACAAAAACCAGAAATTGTTTTGGTTCCTGAACCTGCAAGAGTCCTGGAAGGTGAAACAGCACGATTCCGCTGTCGTGTGACTGGCTATCCTTTGCCCAAGGTCAACTGGTACCTCAACGGACAGCTCGTCCGTAAGAGCAAGAGGTTTAGACTCCGTTATGATGGAATCTACTACCTGGATATTGTGGACTGCAAATCGTATGACACAGGAGAGGTGAAAGTCACTGCAGAGAATCCAGAAGGCTTTATTGAACATAAGGTGAGACTTGAGATCCAGCAGAGGGAAGACTTCAGATCTGTTCTTCGTCGTGCTCCTGAACCCAGACATGAGCCCGTAGCAACAGAGGCTGGCAAACTTCTATTTGAGGTACAGAAGGTAGACAAACCCTCAGAGGCAACAACCAAAGAAGTGGTGAAACTGAAAAGGGCTGAAAGAATCACTCATGAGAAGCTTTCAGAAGAATCTGAAGAGCTGCGTAGTAAATTCAAGCGTAGGACAGAAGAGGGCTATTATGAAGCCATCACTGCTGTGGAACTTAAGTCTCGTAAAAAAGATGAATCATATGAAGAAATGCTAAAAAAGACAAAAGAAGAACTTCTTCACTGGACCAAAGAGATTCCAGAGGAAGAGAAGAAAGCACTTCCTCCTGAAGGCAAAATCACCATTCCAACATTCAAACCAGAGAAGGTTGAGCTTAGTCCAAGCATGGAGGCTCCCAAGATATTTGAGCGAATTCAAAGCCAGACTGTAGCCCAGGGAACAGATGCACACTTCCGTGTAAGAGTGGTGGGAAAACCAGACCCTGAGTGCCAGTGGTTCAAAAATGGTGTGCAGATTGAAAGGACTGATCGTGTTTATTGGTACTGGCCTGAAGATAATGTTTGTGAATTAGTCATCAGAGACGTGACTCCCGATGATTCTGCCAGCATCATGGTGAAGGCAGTCAATATAGCTGGTGAAACTTCTAGCCATGCTTTCCTGTTAGTACAAGGTAATTTAAAATCTCCTGCTTTTATCCTATTGCTTATCATAGTATGTTAAGTCTATAGTCAGTGCACTGTTGATTCATTGTACATTGTTTTGCACAGCCAAACAGTTAATCAGCTTCACTCAGAAGTTACAAGATGTTGTTGCTAAACAGAAGGACTCCATGGCAACATTTGAATGTGAGACATCAGAACCTTTTGTCAAAGTCAAATGGTTTAAGAATGGAATTGAAATTAATTCTGGAGACAAATACAGGATGCACTCAGACAGAAAAGCTCATTTTCTTTCTGTACTAACAATTGAAATGTCTGATGCTGATGACTACAGCTGTGCACTGGTAGAAGATGAATCTATAAAAACTACTGCAAAGCTTACTGTTGAAGGTAAGAAGCACACAGCTCAGTACTACACAGCACTGCTATGTGAAGTCAACTACAAGAAGAAATAAAACAATGTAAAATTATGCCTGTCACACTAAGAAACGTTCAAGCTACTTTCACAGTCTCAGAATCCACTATGAAAGTTTGGAGATGTGAAATAGTTACACTGTAAATATTTATTAATTTTTTT